>CAKNXH010084331.1:0-17763 GCA_932178445.1 Andricus quercusramuli
GATTTATCAATATTTTTAAATTGGATATACAAAAGGTCGCTGATGGGACTTTTATTTCGGGAAAATTCTGTTTTACCAAAAATTGAACTACTGAACCACTGTGATACCTGTATTTAGAAATGCTGTTAATTATTGTTTTAGGAACATCTGTTCTTGAGACATGTCCCACGAGCTTGTTTATTCATCAACTGTAAATTTATGAAGAGATTGATCAATATTTTTGCATTACGTATACCAAAAGGTCGATGATGGGACTCTTTGCAGAGAAAAATTTCTTGTTCAAACTAAAATTCAACTGCTGAACCGTTATGATCACTGTGTTTAGAAATGCTGTTAATAAAAATTATTATAGAAACACTTGTTTTTCAGACGTTTCTTGATTGCTTGTTTATCAGGGTGGTCCAAAAATTTTGTTTTTGAATTTGTATGGGGACACCCCCCAAATTCGTTCGAATCCACCCAAAAATAAATCCATTTTTTTTGTTTTGAAAAAAATGATATTTAGAGGTGGCGCAAGCCCTATGAAGTTCAACATGTATTTCCCATAAGAAAAAAAGACGTTTTTGTAAATGTTATTCAGAATCCTCAATATTATCTCAGTTGAGTTGAAACTCAACATTTCTCTTCACAATTAGCCATAGAATACAAATAAAATATCACTTTTCAAATATCACCCCCATATGTCTGTTTTATAGGGTCCCAAAGAAACCCCATAAGTGAAAAAATGGGTTTTGCGAGTTTTTGGCGCTAATTATGATTTTTTTGCGGTTTTTTTTATGCGAATTGTTTCTAATACATAAAATATGACTTCATACTAAAAATGAGATATTTCAATAAATTGTTTAAACAAATTATTATTGTTTATGACTATCTTCAACCATATCGATCGCGCCTGATAGTTGCGGTTTTTGGCAATTTTTACCTTTCTGTCCTTTTTTCACTTAGTGAGGTAATAATTAAATAAAGTTAACAGAGAAGTTGTTTAAACAATTTAATATTGTTTATAACTATCATTTCTCAGATAAGTGCTAGAAAGAGGTGGTTTTTTCTAAAATCTTTCACTTTGCATCGCCTTTTTATTTATGAACAAGTAATAAGTCAACCACAACAAAAATGATTTTTTGAAAGGTATTGTTGTTTTAATTGAATTATTTTTGCTCTTTTCCAAATGCTTAAAAGAATTAATTCAAAGAAAAAAAGCTATTTTACACAAGAGGCAAAAACAAAGAATTTTAAATATCTGTTTTATTTCAGAAAAATATATATTCACGGAAAGGAAAGAGATTTTTTTAAATATAGTTTTCTCTAATTTTTATTTATTAATTGTTAGTAATTAAGCAGGCGAAACAAAGTGAAAGATTTTAGGAAAAACTGCCACCTTCTAGCACTTAGATAAGAAAAGATAGTTATAAACAATATTAAATTGTTCGAACAACTTTTTTGTTAACATTATTTAATTATTACCTCACTAAGTGAAAAAAAGACAGAGAGGTAAAAATTGCCTAAAAACCGCAACTATCAGGCGCAATCGATATAGATGAACATAGTCATAAACAATAATAATTTGTTTAAACAATTATTTTTGCTGAATCTGATTAATTATTAAGTCACGCCTAATAAAAAATAAACAAACAGTTGAAAATTTCAGAAAAAACCACAACATTCTACCAATTGGGCAAATATAATATTATTAACAATGATAATAAATTGTTTAAACAATTATTTTGTTAAATTCAATTCATTATCACTTCACTCCAAATGAAAATTGGACAAAAAGTCAGAAATTTAAAAAAAACGCATCTTTATAGCATTATTCAAATATAATATTATTGATAATTCTAATAAATTGTTTAAACAATTATTTTGTTACTTAAATTCATTATTACTTCACTACAAATGAAAACTGGACAAAAAGCCAGAAATTTCAACTAAAAAACCGAATCTTTCTAGCATGATTCAAATATAATATTATTAATAATTATAATAAATTGTTTAAACAATTATTTTGTTAACTTGGATTCATTATTACTTCACTCCAAATGAAAATTGAACAAAAAGCCACAAATTAAAAAAAAAACCGCATCTTTCTAGCATTATTCAATTATAATATTATTAATAAGTATAATAAATTGTTTAAACAATTATTTTGTTAACTTGAATTCATTATTACTTCACTCCAAATGAAAAGTGAACAAAAAACCAGAAATTTCAACAAAAAAAACCACGTATTTTCAGCATTATTCAAATATAATATTATTAATAATTATGATAAATTGTTTAAACAATCACTATTGTTAACATTGATGAACATTCACTTCCCTCTAATTGAAAATTGGACAACAAATGGAAAATTGGTCAAAAAACCGAGTCTTTCTAACTCCATTCTATGAGAAAATTGCTAAAAACAATAATAAATTGTTAAAAAAATTCATTAAAACATCTTATTTTAAGTATAATGTAATATTTTATGTATTAGAAACAATTCGCGTTGAAAAACCGCAAAAGGTCATAATTAGCGCCAAAAACTCGCAAAACCCATTTTTTCACTTATGGGGTTTCTTTGGGAGCCTATAAAACAGACTTATGGTGTTGCTTTTTTAAAAATTATATCTTACTCGTATTCTATGGCTAATTGTGAGAAAAAATGACGAGTTTCAACTCGATTAGGATAATATTGAGGATTCTGAATAAGATTTACAAATACGTCTTTCTTTCTTATGGGAAATACATGTTAAACTTCATGGGGCTTGCGCCACCCCTAAATATCATTTTTTTTCAAAACAAAAAAAAAGTGGATTTATTTTTGGGTGGATTCGAACAAATTTGGTAGGTGTCCCCATAAAAATAAAAAAATAAAATTTTTGGACCACCCTATTGTTTATTCATCAATTGTATATTTATGAAGAGATTCATCAATATTTTTGCATTACATATGCCAAAGGTCGATGATGGGACTGTTTCCAGAAGAAATTCCTTGTTTCAACTAAACTTTAACCACCGAACCGTAATGATCTCTGTATTTACAAATGCTGTTGATAAAAATTGTTATAGTAACACATGTTGTTCAGACGTTTCTCTGATTGCTTGTTTATTCATGAATTCTAAATTTGCGAAAGATTTATAAATCATTTTAGATGGGATATACCAAAGGTCCCTGATGAGACATTTTCCGGGAAAATTCTTTGTTTTACTCAAAATTGAACTACTGAACCACTGTGATTCCCGTATTTAGAAATGGTGTTAATACATCATTGTTTTAGGAACATCTGTTTTTGAGACATGTCTCTAAGGGCTTGCTTATTCATAAATTTTAATATTATGAGGAGATTTATTATTGTTTTTGTAATAGATATAGCAAAGATCGATGATGGGACTCTTTTTAGAAAAAATATTTCTCGGTTTAACTAAAATTTAACTACTGAACCGTTATAATCTCTGTATTTAGAAAATCTGTTAATAATTGGTTTAGGAAGATCTGTTCTTGAAACGTGCCTCTAAGTGCTTGCTTATTCATATATTGTAAATTTATGAGGAGATTCCTCAATATTTTTGTATTAAATATACCGAAGGTCCATGATAGGACTCTTTTTAGAAAAAAGTCTTGTTATAACTAACATTTAACTACTGAACCGTTATGATGTCTGTATTTAGAAAAGCATTATATCCATTGTCCCTATTGATGTTATTAGGGTGTTTCAAGATTTCGATTGCTTCTCTATGTTTCCTTGGAAATTTATTGTACGTTTTGGCGATGACGGTTGTTTTGTTAAATAAAATACTATGTCCTGTTTCGATATGATGCTCAGCTACTGCTGATTGTGTGAAATGTTTTAGCCTAACTTTGCTCTCATGTTCCTTTACACGTTGACTTACCGCCCTCCCGGTTTCTCCAATATAGACTTTACTACAAGAACAAGGGATTTGATATACTCCCGGATCACTGAAAGGTTCCTTTTTATCTTTAGGGTTGTTTATAAGTTGTCCTATTTTTGCAGGTGGTTTCAATATAGTTTGGATATTGTGTTTGTTGAGAATTCTTCCTATTTGTTCCGTGATACCTTGAATGTAGAGTAGGATGGTGGTTGTTTTTCTCTCTCTTTCTTTAGTAGGTTGTGTTGACTTGTTTTCTTGAGTGTATTTTCTTATTGCTTTATTCATTTGTTTGTTTGTGTAATCGTTTTGTATTAGGATTTGTTTAACATTTTGTAATTCCTTTTGTAAGTTATCTTTATCTGTTATGGAGACAGCTCTGTATACAAGGGAATTGATGACCGATTGCTTTTGAGATGGGTGGTGGTGGGAGGAGGCATGCAGGTATCTGTTTGTATGAGTGGGTTTTCTGTAAACTTCATGTCCTAATGTGTTATCGGATCTTTTATAAACAAGTACGTCCAAGAAGGGTAATTTTCCGTTTTGTTCAATTTCCATAGTGAACTGGATATCAGGGTGTATTTGATTGATGAAATCGAAAAATTTGTTTAGTTCGTCTATTCCATGTCTCCAGATGACAAAAGTGTCGTCAACGTAACGGCACCAAAATTCCGGTTCAAGCTTGGATTTGTTAAAGATTTTGGTTTCTACATTTTCCATAAAAATGTTGGCTATTACAGGAGAGATTGGAGATCCCATTGCTGCTCCTGAGGTTTGTTCGTAGAATTGGTTATTGAAAGAGAAATAGGTATTAGTGAGACAGTGTTCTATTAAAGGTGTGAGATTGGAGGGGAAGTTTGCAAAGGATTCAATAATATCGATTGTATCAGAGATTGGTACTTTTGTAAAGAGAGATACTACGTCGAAACTTACTAGAAAGTCTTGGGATTGAATGTGAATCTGATGTATTTTTCTGATGAAGTCAAAAGAGTTTTGGATGTGTGTGATAGAGTTTCCTGTGAAAGGCTTAAGTTTTTTGGCGAGAAAGCGTGCTAGGTTGTAAATTGGAGAGTTTATTGCGCTGACGATCGGTCTGAGTGGGATGTTGTTTTTGTGAATTTTTGGAAGTCCGTAAAGTTTTGGAGAGATAGGATTAGTAGGTTTTAATTTAGATATTGTATCGCTATCAAGATTTGAGTCTTTTATGAGGCTTTTTGTTTTTCTGGTTATTGTTTTTGTGGGATCTTTTTTAAGCTTTTTATATGTATCGTCAGTAAGAAGGTCCATGATTTTGTTGTTATAGTCTTCTTTATTCATTATTACTGTTGTGTTGCCTTTGTCTGCGGGTAATATTATGATGTCTTTATTCTGATTGAGTTCTTTAATAGCTGTTTTTTCTTGTTTTGTTAAGTTTGAGGAGGGAAGTTGGGCTTCGCGTAAAACGTTGGCTGTTCTACGTCGTATGTCATTTGCTTTTTCGGGTGGAAGGGTGTATATTGTGGATTCTAAATTAATGATGATTAATGATCATTTCATTGCTGAGATGATGGTTAGAGATATTTTTTACTGTATTAGTTAATGGTGCGTGCTTTACTGGAAGTAATTTGTCAAGTTTTATTTTTTGTTTCTCAGTACAAAAATCTTTAATCCATTGGGATTGGTCAAATGATATACGGTCCAATGTGGACCAAATGTCAAATCTGAGAGTGTTTGATAGGAGAAGGTGAAGTTTCAATAGTTTTTTGGAGGTAGTGTGCAAGTCATATTTGGTATGTTGTAGCCTTTCTTTTAAGAGAAGCAAACTTGTTTTATGTAGAATTGATTCGGATTTAGATGTTCCCAAATGGTTTTTTAACTGTAAGAATTTTGGGCGATGTTATTGTCCCTACACCGTTTTAAGAAAGCTAAAGATGTTAGTAGTTTAGCTTGAGAAGATCTGAGCTTACTAAAAGTGTTAGTTTTAGTAAGGAAACTCTCCCCGTAGAGTTCTTTGATAACAGATTTAATACTTTCACGATGATTCATTATAATAAATTTAAATTTAAAATTTAGAATTTCAAATTTGAAGATTTGTCGGGTTTCAATCGTTTGCGAAACTATGAATGAATGTTTCGCACACGATTGAAACCCGAAAAATCTTTAAATTTTAAATTCAAATTTATTATAATGAATCATCGTGAAAGTATTAAATCTATTGATAATTGTTTTAAGAACATCTGTTCTTAAGACGTGCAAGACTGAAACATTATGATCCCTACACTGTTAAAAATTTCCGCATAGAACTTCCACCAAATGTATTGGAAGTTTATTTCCGAAATGTAGGGTAACGCTACAATACATAATGTTGTAGTTTTCAAATGCAACGGATCATGCAGCGATACATTCGACTTCACGATTTACGACACATACAATACATGTATTGCAATTTCGGCATTCCATTACCGTGTTTGCAATTTTGCCTTACGCTTGTATTGTAGAAGTGTTGGAGAATTCCAAACATTTTTAACAGTGTATATTTGGAAATACTGTTCTTAAAAATTGTTTTAGGAACGTTCCTCCGACGTTTCTCTGAAAGTTGTTTATTCATAAATTGTAAATTTATAAGGAGAATTATCATTGTTTTTGCAATAAATATAGCAAAGATCGATGATGAGACTCTTTTTAGAAAAAATATTTCTTGTTTTAACTGAAATTTAACTACTGAACCGTTATGATCTCTGTATTTAGAAAAGCTGTTAATAATTGTTTTAGGAACATCTGTTCTTGAGACGTGCCTCTAAGTGCTTGTTTATTCATATATTGTAAATTTATGAGGACATTCATCAATGTTTTGCATTGGATATACCGAAGTTTGATAATAGGATTCTTTTCAGAAAAAATGTCTTCTTTTAATTAAAAATTGGCTACTGAACCATTATGATCCTTATATTTAGAAATGCTGTTTTTTGAATTGTTTAAGGAACGTTCTTCCGACGTTTCTCTGAGTGCTTGCTTATTGATGAATTGTAAATTGATGAGAAGATTCATCAATATTTCTGCATTAAATATATAGAAGGTCGATGATGGGACTCTTTTCAGAAATTTTGTTTTGTTTTAACTAACATTTAACTACTGAACCATTATGATCTCTGTAATTAAAAATGCTTTGGATAATTGTTTTAGGAACATACTTTCTTGAGACGTGCCTCTTAGTGCTTGTTTATTCATCAATTGTAAATTTATGAGAAGATTCAGGAATATTTTTGCATTAAATATATCGAAGGACGATGATGGGACTCTTTCCAGAATTTTTTTGTTGGTTTTAACTAACATTTACCTACTGAACCGTTATGATCTCTGTATTTAGAAAAACTGTTAATAATTGTTTTAGGAACATCTGTTCTTGAGACATGCCTCTAAGTGCTTGTTTATTCATATATTGTAAATTTATGAGGACATTCATCAATGTTTTGCATTGGATATACCGAAGTTTGATAATGGGATTCTTTTCAGAAAAAAATTCTTCTTTTAATTAAGAATTGGCTACTGAACCATTATGATCCCTATATTTGGAAATGCTGTTCATGAAAATTGCTTTAGGACCGTTCTTCCGACGTCCCTCGGAGTGCTTGTGTATTCAGGAATTGTAAATTTATGACGAGATTTATCAATATTTTTGCATTACATACACCAAAGGTCGATGATGGGACCCTTTTTAGAAAAAATATTTCTTGCTTCAACTAAAATTTAACTCTTGAACCGTTATGATCTCTGTATTTAGAAATTATGTAAATAATTGTTTTAGGAACATCCCTTCTTTAGACGTTTCTCTGAGTGCTTCTTTATTAATAAATTCTAAATTTGCGAGAAGATTTATCAATGTTTTTGCATTGGATACACCGAAGGTCGATGATGGGACTTTCTTTTCGAATCGAGGGAGTCATTGTGTGATGCTGAGGTTGTTCGTCGATCAAGTTTTTGCCGTGCATTGGCTGCAGAACATCATCCTTTATTTTTCATCGTCAATCCTTTTTGATTTGTCATCATCGATTCTTTCTGATCTGGTGCAAAAGGCACTGCAGCAGTACTAAACTGAAATTCCGTTTAAAAGTACGACCTGCAACCGGAAATATCTCAACGCACAATAATAGCCAAGCAAACGCTTTCACTCAGCGCTCCAGTTTGTAGTCCAAATAATTATCGAGTATTGGATACCTTTCAAAGTGAAGAAATCCCGTAATTTTGCACGCCTTTGAATAATTTATTCGGGTGCCAACGCAAGGCCGCGAAAAACGCGTTGAGGAAATTCTGTTTATGTTTTCTCCAGGGTACAATCACTTCGTCATATAATTTTATAATTTGTGCAATTTGTTTCTTCAGCGATTTCTTTTGGCGACATAACACCACTTATTGCTTCAAAGTCTCTTATAAATATTTATCGGGATTCTGAGTTGTAAACATAAACATTCTTCGTCCACCAAGAGTCACGTAGGCCCCAAGTTGCCAGAGAGACTCGTCCGCCCCTCCATTCAATTACGTAAAAAACAGGATTTCAGGGCTTATTTCAGGTATTAAAATCAGACTCGGAATAAACAATTCCGAGCTCTTGAAGAAGACCACTGGCTGGAAAATGGGGTCAATTTTATTAATTTTGAATTTGATCTATTGCAAAATAGGACACCTTGAGTCTTCAGTAGGGTGGTCCAAGAAATGTTTTTCGAATTTTTATGAATAGTGCCTGGAAATTTGTTCGAATCCTCACCAAAATAAATCCATTTTCTGAAAATCGATTTCAAGCGAAGGAAAAATCAATTTTTGACAAAATAATACAATCTTCAACTAATAAAATGAATGCTTACAAAGTTGTTCAATTTTCAATCAAGTAGTTGAATTTTCAACCAAAAGAGGTGAATACTAAATGAAAAATTTAATATTTGAAATTTGAAAAAGTGATTAAATTTTTAACCAAAAAAGATGAATTCCTAATGATAATGATGATAATGATAAAATGGATTAGCTACAATTTTTAATTGTAAAAATGAATTCCTAATTGAAGAAGACAAATTTAAAAAAAATACAGAATCATTTTTTAGATGTATTACTGTAGACCAGGATGGTCCAAAAATGCTTGGATTTTTTGAAATAATTTTTATGATATTACCACGTACTTCCCATAAGAAAAAAATACGTGTTTGTAAATTTTATTCAAAATCCTCAATTTTAGCTGAAGCGAGTTGTAACTTCATATTTCTGTTCACAATTAGCCATAGGATAGAAATAAAACATTACTTTCCAAGTATTACTTCAAAATCTTTCCCATAAAAAAATCAAAATTTCAGTCAAAAAAATTATTAAAAAAACGAATTTTCCACCAGGTAAATTCAACCAAAGAAGAGGAATTAAATAGTTGAATCCTCAAACAAAAAAATAAATTGCCAAGAAACAAGAATAATTTTCTAACCAAAAGACGAATTTTTAATGAAAGTTATGGATTTTCGTCCAAATTTTTGAATTTCCGACCAAAGCAGATCAATTTTTAACCAAATAGTTAAATTTTTTAACCAAATAGTTTTCCACCAAGAAGATTAATGTTCTACCATAAAAGACAAATTTGCCAAAAAATTGTCTAATTATGAGGCCAAAAATATGAGGTATCCACAAAACAGTTAAATTTTTAACCCGCAAATATTATTTTTCTAAAAAAAAAAGTTAATTTTCTACCAATTAGTTTAATTTTCTACCCAATTGTTGAATTTGTAGGCTAAAATGATGAATTTTCTGCAAAAGATTAAATTTTCAACCCGAAAATATGATTTTTAAGGAAAAAGTTAATTTCCTACCAGTTAGTTAAACTTTCACGGAAATATTTTAATTTTCAACCAAATGGTTGAAATTTCTACCAGATTGTTACATTTCCAAGCAGAAATGATGAATTTTCTTCAAAATACATTAATTTCTCACCATGTGTTCGAATTTTCAACAAAAAAAGATGAATTTTCAATTTGTTGAATGTTCAAGAAAAAAGGATGAATTAGAAAATAATAATATAAATATTTAACCAAAGAGTCGAATTTTCAAATAAAAAATATATTTTTTGAATCAAACATGGAATTTTCTAAATTTCATTCCAAAAAATTATTCAGAAAAAAAAAACAAATTTTCAATCATTTGAATTTGACCTAAGAAAACGAATTTTTGACCAAATAGTTAAATCCTTAACCAAAAAGATGAATTTTCAAGAAACAAGATTAATTTTCTATCCTATAAGATATTTTTCGAACTATAAATGTAATCGTGAAAATTGCAGTAAAAAATTAATTAAAAAAAAAAACGAATTTTTAACCAGTTAAATTGAACCAAATAGACGATTTTTCAATACAATACATGAATTTTCCACCAAGTAGTGGAATTTTGAACCGAAAGGATCAATTTTAAACAAATACTTAAATTTTCCACCAAGAAGATTGATTTTCTATCAAAAAAGACAAATTTTCAACTTTTATAAAAATAATCCATTGGGATGACGTGATAATTAATTAAAGTCAACAAAAACAATTGTTTAAGCAATTTATTGTGATTGTTAATAATATTATCTTAGAATAATGATAGAAAATTGCAGTTTTTTTGAAATTTAAAACTTTTTTTCACTTTTTACTTGGAGTGAGTAAAATAATTAATGAAAGTTAACAAAATTATTTGCTTTTATAATAATTATTATTATTAATAATACTCTATTTGAATAATGATAGAAAGCTGTAGTTTTTTTTCAAATTCACAACTATTTGTCTACTTTTCACATAGGGCGAGTTAATAATTATTTCAATTCAGCAAAAATAATTATTCAAACAAATTATTATTGTTTATAACTATCTTTTTCTTTATTAATGCAATATAATTGCAGTTTCTTCTGAAATGTTTAACTTTTTACCTTTCTTTACTAATCAACCATAATAATCAAATGTTTAAACAATTATTTTTGTAATAGTAATTTGTTTAAACAATCAATTTTGCTATATTTAATGAAATATGAACTCACTCCAAGTCAAGAGTGAACAAAAAGTTGATAATTTCAGAAAAAACCGTAATTTCTAGCATTATTCAAAGAGAATATTATGAACAATAATAATAAATTGTTTCAACAATTATGGTTGTTAACTTTAATTAATTATCTCTCTCTAATTGAAAATTCGACCAAAAGTGAAATTTTTTTGAAAAAACCGCGACTTTCTATCTTCATTCGGAGAGAAAATTGCTAAAAGCAATCATAAATTGTTTAAACAATTCAAGTGAACATCTAATTATCAGTATAAGAGTGAAAATCGGAATATTTCGTTGAAAATTCGTTTCATTTTTTATGTGAATTAATTTTTGAAGCTGAAAATTTAATTATTTTATTTTTGGTTGAAAATTTATCTTTTGTTGTTAAACTTCAACTTTTTGGTTGGAATTTGATCTTTTTTATATATAAATTTAAATATTTGCTCGAAATTTCCTGTACTTTGGTTTCAAAATTCGTCTTTTTGTTAGAAATTAATTTTCTTAACTAAAATTTTAACTAATCCATTTTTAGCTGAAAATTGATCGTATTTATTTGAAAATTTAACTACTAAATTTATCATTACTTTTTTGGTTGAAAATTCAATTACTTTATTGAAAATTTTGTTTTCTTTAGTTGAACTTTTTCTTTTCTAGTTAGAAATTAATTTTCTTAACTGAAAATTGAACTAATCCATTTTTGAAAATTAATTTTTTTTAAATTACTTTTTGAACTGAAAATTAAATTGATTGAAAGTTGATCTACTTTGGTAAACATTCATTTTATTGGTTAAATATTTAATTATTTTATAAAAAATTAATTTTGTCTTTGAAATTACTTCTCTTATCAAAATTGAAATGTTATTATAAAATTACCTTTCTGATAAAAATTTAATTTTAATTAAATTTTCTTAACCGAAAATTAAACTAATCCAGGTTTGAAAATTAATTTTTTTTAAATTACTTCTTGAACTTAAAATTTAACTATTGTATTATTGAATTAAAATTGATCGTTTTTAGTTGAAAATTCATCAAATTAATTGAAAGTTGATCCACTTTGTTAAATATTCATTTTATTGGTTAAAGATTTAATTATTTCGCTAAAAATTAATTTTTTCTTTGCTGAAAATTATTTTGTTTTCAACAGAAAATTGAAATTTTATGTATTTTATTGTAAATTCATCTTTTTTGATAAAAAATTAATCGTCTCGATGTAAAATTCAACTAATTGGTTAAAAGTGGAATAAATTTATTGAAAATTCATGTTATGGGTTAGAGATTGAAATACTTTGTTGAAAATCCCATTTTCTTTTTGAATTAAAATTAATTTTCTTAACTGAAAATTCAACTATTCCATTATTGGTCGAAAATTGATTATTTTTAGTTGAAAATTAAATTACTTGGTTAAAAATTTATCTTTTTTAGTTAAACTTAAACTTTTTGGATGTATTTTGTGGAAAATTCGTCTTTTCTAGTTAGAAATAAATTTTCTTAACTGAAAAATAAACTAATCAATTTTTGAAAATATTTTTTTTGTTTGAAAATTCATTTTTTTGGAAATTACTCTTTGAACTAGAAATTTAAGATTTGGATTATTAATTTAAGATTGATCGTTTTTTGTTGAAAATTCAACTATTAAATGTTTCATTGAGGATCCATCTTTTTTGGTTTGAAAATTCAACTACTTGATTGAAACTTGAACTACTTTCGTAAACGTTCATTTTATTGGTCATGGATTGGATTATTTTGTTAACAAATAATTTTTTTTTCACTAAAAATTAATTTTTTTAACAGAAAATTGAAATTTTGTGTATTTTATTAAAAATTCGTTTTTTTTTCATAAAAATGATAAAAAATTAATCTTCTTGATTCAAAATTCAACTACTTGGTTGAAAGTTGTACAACTTTATTAAAAATTCATATTATTGGTTGAAGATTGAACTACTCTGTTGAAAGTCCGATTTTATTTTTGGTTGAAAATTAATTTTCTTAACTGAATATCTTTCTGATTACTCTTTTCTATTTTCCTTTATAAATTTACAAGAATTATTAATTATTTAAACAATTTCAATTAAAAAATTAAGAGTTTGGCTATTTTTCAACAAATAGGCTCAATTGTTTACAGCATTAGGTCAGAATATTTTTCCGAAGACTTTTTTTTTATCTAAATTTCAAAGAATAATTATCTGAACAATGTTGCTAAACAAATCAGGACTTTTATATTTTCAACTATTTTGTTAAAAAGCGATAGTTCTTTTGCAAAAATTCAACTATTTTGTTGGATTATAAAAAATTTTTTTAGGATTGAAGATTCGACATTTGTTAAATTATTCAACCCTGTTCCCTACAGACTGCACTTTCATTCACAACGCGTTTAAATTTCAAAACTCGAGAAAAATTTTTGGATTCCCTCTGCTTAAGCAATTAAAAATTCTGTTTGCAAATCGCGTGTAATTTAAATTCCAACCCGAACTCGACATTTATATAAATTAGTTGAAATTGAAGAGCTGAAAGTTCTTTCCTGGTACATTGAACTCTGCGAAAAAATTCTTGGAAGTTCTACTCGCTTAATTGATAGGTTAAATAGATTTTTGTCCACTTAGATGATGTCAATTACCACCCAATTTATTGATAGAAGTTATGCTATGGAGGTAATCTAGAAGGATAAAATATTAGTTACACGCGTAATCGACCGAAAATTTGACAACGATAGGAAGAGAATAAGCGATAAAAATGATAAATTAATTGAATATGGATTTTTAAAATTAATTTTATTCAGAAAAAAGATTTTCTCCTTTCGCTCCGCTGGGATTCGAACCCTAGAGCAACTGATTGCCGGTCGGGTGCTCTAACCACTAAGGCTTAGTGGTTAGAGCACCTGACCGGCGATAGAGTTCTTAAATGCTCAAAAAAATAATGTTGAGCAAATGCTCTCATTTATAGAGAATTTAAAGCATTCATTGTTTAAACAAATATATATCAAAATTAATACATATATTTGAAAAAAAAACATTCTAGACTGAAATAAACATATAGTACTTTTTTTAAATTATTATCGTTAAAAATCGCAACTATTTGGCTGAAAATTAATCTGTTTTGATTGAGGATTCAAACTATTTTGTTTAAAATTCATCTTTTTGACAGAAAATTCAACTAATTAGCTGGAAATAACACTAATTTGTTCAAAATTAATTTATTTGGTTGATGATTCATTATTTGGCTGAAAAGCCTTTTTTGAACGAAATTCAATCATTTGGTTGAATTTTGAATTTGAATTTTGTTGAATCTTCGCATGATTCAAAAAATTTCATATTATTACAAATCTTTCCAAATTTTTTGAAATCTTTTCAAATTTTAAATTATTTTTCAAAAAATTTTTTTTTTTGGTTTGAAAAAAAATTTGTTTTCTAGTTAAAAATTAATTGCTTAAACTGAAAATTCAACGCGTACATGTTTGATTCCAAGAAATATAATTTTTCAATCAAATGTGGAATATTTAAATATTTAGTTGAAAAAACTAATTTTCAACAAAGTAAGTTGAATTTTCATTGAAAAATTTTTTGCAAGAAATTGTAGATGAATTTCAGCAGAAAAGACCAATTTTCAACAAAATAGTTGAATCCTCAACCCAACAAATTAATTTTTAACCAAACAATTTTTTCGAAATTTCTAGGAATTTTGAGAAAAATTTTTTTCCCCCTTGAAATGTTTCTGGATTCGGTTTGGAAAATATAAAAAATCCCTATTTTGTTTAAAAACTTTCAAATTATTAAAAATCTTCTCAAATTTTTCAAAATCTTTTCAAATTTTAAATTATTTTTCAAAAAAGACGAATTTTCAACAAAAGAGTTGAATTTCCAACCCACCAAAATTTTCAAAAATCTACACTTTGTTTCAAATTTTTTTTCGACCACACAATTTTTTCGAAATTTCTAGAAATCTGAATAAAATTTTTTTATTCTCTCAAAACCTTTCAAAATTCCTAACATGTTTCTAAATTCTGTTTCGAAATTTTCAAAACTCCACATTTTGTTTTAAATTTCAAAATTTTTGTTCAAAAATCATCTTTTCATGTTGAAAATTTGAATATTTGGCTAAAAATTCCTATATTTTATTGAAAATTGGAATTTTGTGGGAAAATTCTTTTTGGTAGAAAACTCACCTTATTGGTTGAAAATTGATCCTTTTGGTTGAAAATTAGTTTTTTCTTATTTGGAATAAATTTTTCTTTAATTGAAAATGCAACTGTTCAGTTGTTTATCAAAAAATTACTTTTTGATACAAATTTAATCTTCTCGGTTAAAAAATATACTATTTCGTTAAAAATTGCTTTAATTTTCTTGAAAATTAATTTTTTTACTGAAAATTTAACTATTCTATTTTTATTTTGAAAATTTATCTGTTTTAGTTGAAAATTGAACTATTTGTTAAAAATCCGTCTTTTTTGGTAGAAGACTATTCTCATTAATTGAAACTTTATATTTTTGGTTAAAAATTCATTTCTTTGATTGAAAATTCAACTATTTTTTTGAAAATTCGTTTCTTTTTCGGGTAAAAATTTATCTCACCAACTGAAAATTTAACTATTTAATTTGTGGTAGAAAATTTATTTTTTCGTTGAAAATTCATATATTTGGTTAAAAATAAATTTTTTTTTAGTTGAAGATTCATAATTTTTTTTCAAAAATTCACTTCACCTGTTCCATTTCTTGTGGAAAATTTACCTTTTTTGATAGAAATGTAATAATTCTATTCTTGTTCTATTCTATTTTTTGTTAATAATTTTGGGTTAAAAATTCCACTATGTGATCAAAAATTCATATATTTTGTTGAAAATTAATCATTGTGATTAAAAATTCATTTCTTTGGCTGAAAATTCGTTTCTTTTTAATTGAAAATTAATCATTGTAATTAAAAATTAATTTCCTTGGCTGCAAATTAGTTTTTTTTTAATTGAAATTTTTTTTTTAACTGAAGATTTAACTACCCGATGTTTGCGTGAAAATTCATATTTTTAGTTAAAAATTAATTAGTTTTTCTGAGAACTCATTTTTATTGATTAACATTCACATTTCTAACTGCAAATTAAACTATTCTATTTTTCGTTTGTAAATTTATCTTTTTTAGTTAAAAAATGTGCTCTAACCACCAAGCTACTAGAAGAAATAATAGTCAAGACTGAAAATTTTTTCATCGCCAGATAACATTTTTTTGTTATTAATTCTTTGAATCTATTCCTAAATCAAGGTACCTCTGCAAAGTATCCAGAGGCAAAAAAAAATTGGTTATTTCAATAAACAAAAACTAATTTTAAACAAAATAGTTGAATTTTCAATCAAACAGGTGAATTTTATAAAAAAAAGATAAGTTTTCAACCAAAAAGGTGAATTTGCAATAAAAAATATTAATTTCCCACCAACAAATATGCATTTTCACAAAATAAATGAATTTTTAAACAAATAGTTGGATTTTCAAAAAAAAAAAGAGAAATTTTGTACAAAACAGTGGATTTTTCAACCCGCAAATATTTGTTTTCTACTAAAAGACGAATTTTCAACTAAAAAATATCAATTGTAAAACAAAATTGGATTAGATAACCTTTTCATTAAGACAATTAATTTGTAACTGAAGAGTTCAATTTTCAACAACATAATTATATTTTCAACAAAATAGTTGAATTTTGAACCTGAAAAGATAAATTCTGAACAAAAAAGACAAACTTTCAATCAAAAAGATTAAAATCCTACCAAAGAAGACGAATGTCAACAAAAGATTTATTTATTTAATGTAATTATTGAAATTTCAACTGAAAAATATCAATTTTAAACCAAAAATGGCGAACCTTATAATCGACGAACGCTAACCCACGTACCTTTAGTGTCCCGAGATTCACACCATCTTCGTCGAGGAGAGCCATTCCTATACACTTGTCCATGGATAAGTTTGCTCAATATTCTTTGCAAGTCTTCGATTGACTCTGCCATAACAACCATATCATCTGCGAAGACTAACCCACGTACCTTCACTGCCCCGAGATCCACAGTTTCTTCGTCGACGAGAGCCATTCTTATACACTTTTCCATGAATAAGTTTTCTCAACATTCTTTGCAAGCCTTCGATTTACTCTGACATAACAACCCTATTATCTGTGAAAGCTAACCCACGTACCCTCACTGTCCCGAGATTTACACCTTCTACATCGAAGAGAACCATTCATAGACACTTGTCCATGAATAAGTTTGCTCGAGATTTAGAAATTTTATCTTATTTTTGGTTGAAATGCCCTGAGGAATTTTAAGGAGATCATAAAGCCAATCGTACAATGACCTATTTCTTCTTGAATGCGAATGCTGACCTGACATCAACGTTTGTTTTACGCAACAATCTTTTCCACCAAGTACAGAAACGCTTGAAAAAATGAAAAAATTTATAATTATAATATAAATAAATCAAGCATCTAATTGCAGACTTTAAACTCTTTGCTACGATGGGGCGCTCTGGCCAATTACAGGCATCGTATAGAATATATATATAACAACAACATAACCTGAAACTTCAGTTTCAAGTCAGCCTTGAAGAAGTGAACTGCAATGTTCACGAAACGTCGGCAAAATTCGTAGTTTAACACACGATTGAAACCCGGAAAAAAACTCTTTTGAAAATTAATTTTCAACTAAGAAGATGTGGGTCTTGGAACACTGAGGGTACGTGGGTTAGGGTTCGCAGATGATAAGGTTATTATGGCAGAGTCAATCGAAGACTTGCCAAGAATGTTGAGCAAACTTATTCATGGACAAGTGTTTAAGAATGGCTCTCTTCAACGAAAAAGGTGTGGATCTCGGAACACTGAGAGTACGTGGGTTAGCGTTCGCATATAAT
>CAKNXH010084332.1:0-13407 GCA_932178445.1 Andricus quercusramuli
GAATTCACTGAATTCGCTGAATTCAGGGAATTGATAGAATTCACTGAATTCATAAAATTCAAGGAATTCATGGAATGCACGGAATTCGAGGAATTCACTGAATTCATGAAATTCACGGAATGCAGGAAAAATTCATGGAAGTCATTGCATTCATGTAATTTATAGAACTCTTGACATTCACTGCATAAATGGAATTCACTGAATTCAAGGAATTCATGGAATTCACGGAATTCAGGGATTTCAAGGAATTCACGAAATTCACGGAATTCAAGGAATTTATGGAATTCATGGAATTAACGGAATTCACAGAATTTACGAAATGCAGGGAATTCATGGAATTCACTGAATTCATGGCATTCACTGTATTCATGGAATTCATTAAATTCATTGAATTCACTGAATTAGCAAAAATTCGCGGAATTCGCTGAATTCACGGAATTCTCTAAATTCACGGAATTCACCAAATTCATAAAATTCAAGGAATTCATAGAATGCACGGAATTCGAGGAATTCATTGAATTCATGGTATTCACTGAATTCATGGAATTCACTGTATTCATGGAATTTACTGAATTCGCTGAATTCACTGAATTTATGGAATTCACGAAATCAGCTGAATTCACTGAATTCATAAAATTCAAGGAATTCATGTAAAGCACGGAATTATAGGAATTCATTGAATTCATGGTCTTCACTGAATTTACTGAATTCACGAAATTCGCTGAATTCATGGAATTCACTGAATTCATAAAATTCAAGGAATTCATGGAACTCACGGAATGCGAGAAATTCACGGAATTCACTGAATTCATGAAATTAACTAATTCATGAAATTCACTGAATTTATGGAATTCACTGAATTAATTTAATTCACTGAATTCATGGAGTTCATTGAATTCGTGGAATTCACTTTATTCGTGGAATTCATTGAATTTTCTGAATTCACGGAATTCAGGGATTTTAATGAATTTATGGAATTCACGGAATTCACTGAATTCATGAAGTTCAAGGAATTCATGGAATGCACGGAATTGGAGGAATTTACTGAATTCATGGTATTCAGTGAATTAATGAAATTCACTGGTTTCCTGAACATCAATGCATTCTCTGAATTCATGGAATTCACGAAATTCACTGAATTTATAGAATTCGCGGAATTCACTGAATTTGTGGAATTCACAAAATTCACTGAATTCATGAAATTCACTGAATTCATGAAATTCAGGGAACTCATGGAATTCACAGAATTCGAGGAATTCACGGAAATCGAAGAATTCACGGAAATCGAGAAATTCAGGGAATTCATGGAATTCTCGGAATTCTCGAAATTTACGGAATTCACGAAATCCAGAGAATTCATGAAATTCACTGAATTCTTTAAATGTACTGAATTCTTGGAATTCATTGCATTAAGGAATTTCGTGAATTCCTTGAATTTCGCTGACATTTCTTAATTAATTTTTTTTTCTGAAAAAAATCTCCTCGCCCTCCGCTGGGAATCGAACCACAAAAATTCCGATTGCCGGTCTTGTGCTTTCCCATTAAGCTACTAGAGAGATTAAAAAAAGAAACTTTTTTCACAAAATACGCGCATTATTTTGTACCACCTTGCAAAATACTGCGTGTATTTTCTGAAAAAAAGTTTCTTTTCTCAATCTCTCTAGTAGCTTAATGAGAAAGCACAAGACCGGCAATCGGAAGTTCTGTGGTTCGATTCCCAGCGGAGCGCGAGAAGATTAAAAAAAAAAAAAAAATTATTTAAAATAATTTTTAATTCTTATTTCCATTCAGTCTGAAAAGACTTTTAAAATTTCTGTTATTCTCTGATGATAATACAGATTCCTTGAAAAATTTTATATTTCTTATTTTCTTATAGAACCCACTGACGTGCTTGCGTGAAACGATTCCTAATGTAACATGTCTACTCTCTTCCATGCGACATTCTCTAGCATCGCGTCAAGGGATCTCCATGAAAGAATCCTTCCTTTTTCAAAGAACTTCCATAAATTCAGGTGATATCGAACCCGTGGATCTGGATAGACATGCCGCATGGCTTTACACGAAATCCCCAGACTATCCGATTGCTTGCCCGAGAATTCGTCAAACTTCCGGTCTCAATGCACTTTCCCAAAGTCGAGAAAAAAAAAGAAAAGTACATTCATTTATATAATTTAATATTTTGATTTGAACCTTACTATCTGATTACCAGTAAGTTTACTTATTTTTGTGTGATCATACATGATGACTTTGTGAAGCTCTTCGCCCGGGGTGATTGCTAGAGAGATTGATCAGCGACTTGGGACGGAGCAGTTTTGTGAAACGGATTTCACGTTTATTCTGCGTTTTTCGCATTTGTTGTGAGGAAAATGGGAGATTTTTCACGAAAATAGGGGAATAATAGGGGAATAAATTATTGTTAATAAATTAAACGTAGGTACGATATTAAATTTGATAATTGAGTCGAAATATATTGCATCAAATCGAAAATAAGATTTTTAAATAAAAAAAGTTATTTTTGACCAAATATTTAAATTTTTAAATGAATAGTTTTATTTTTGAATAAATAGTTTATTCTTCTACCAAACTATTGAATTTTCAGTCAAAAAGATTAATTTTCTACCCAAAAAGACAATGTTCAACAAAATAAATTAATTTTCTACAAAATAGTTGAATTTACAAATTTTGAACCAAAAAATTCGAGTTTTAAAAAAATGCGTGAATTTCCAACCAAGTTATTGAACTTTGTATAAAAAATCAATCACCTACAAAAGAGTTGAATTTTCAACCTGACAATAACATTTTTCAATAAAAAAGTTATTTTCTATACAATATTAAAATTTTTAAATGAATGGTTTAATTTTCAAATAAATAGTATATTTCTATACCAAATTGTTTAATTTTTAAGCCAAAAAGACGAATTTTTTACAAAACATTGATATTTTTGACAAAGAAAAAACAATTTTTTACAAAACTGTCGAATTTTAAATTAAAAAAAAATAATTTTCCACAAAAAAGTTAATTTCCTATCCAGAAGGACGAATTTTCAACAAAATTGATTAATTTTCTACCAAATAGTTGAATTTCCAACTTATAAATTATGAATTTTCAACCAGAATTGGAAAAGTTAAGTTTTTAGATGGAAAATTTAAATTTTAACAAAAAAACACGAGTTTTGAACAATAAGCATGAATTTTGAACCAAACAATTTAATTTTTTAACAAAAAAGATCAATTATCTACAAAAGAGTTACATTTTCAACCCGAAAATATAATTTTTTACCAAAAAAGTTATTTTCTATAAAATATTCAAATTTTTAAATAAGTATTTCAATTTTTAACTGAATAGATTTATTTTCTACCAAATTGTTGAACTTTCAAGCCAAAAAGGTGAATTTTCTACAATACATTTGAAATTTCAATCCGAAAATATGAATTTTTCACCAAAAAGTTAAAATAATAATTTCTTTCGAAAAAGAACGAATTTTCGTCGAATATATATGAATTTTTAAGTAAAATATATCAATTTTCAACTAAAAAAATGTTCAATTGTGGAACTTTCAAGGCGAAAAAAATTATTTTTTACAAAAGTATCGAATTTACAATAAAAAAATAATAACTTTCCACAAAAAAGGCAATTTTGCACCCAGAAGGATAAATTTTAAACAAAATAAATTATTTTTCTACCAAATAGCTGAATTCGAACTTAAAAATGATAAATTAGAAAAAAATGGAAAAAATAAGTTTTTAGATATCAAAAGTATATTTAAAGAATTGTTTAATTTTTGATCAAAAAGTTGATTTTCTAACAAAATAGTTAAATTTTTCACTAAAAATGTAAATTTTCAACAGAAAAGTTAATTTTTGAACATATAGTTGAATTTTCTATCAAATTCTTCAATTTGTAAGCCTAAATACGAATTATGTATAAAAAAGTTTTGTTTTTATTCCAAAAATATGAATTTCTATCGATAAATTTAATCTGCAACAAAATAGTTAAATATTGAACTAAAATGTTGAATTTGCCAACAAAATTAATTTTTAATAAAGCAGTTTAACTTTTAACCAAAATGACAAATTTTCAACCAAATTATTAAATTATGAAACCGTAGAAATAAATTATCTACAAAAAAGTTCGATTTTCCTCCCAAAAATATGATTTTTCAACAAAAAAATTAATTTTCTGCCAACTATTTTAATATTCAAAATAATGTTTTCATTTTCAACAAAAAAGTTGATTTAAAAAAAAAAAAATTTAAATTTTGTACTAAAAATATAGATTTTAAAAAAGCAGTTAATTTTCAACCAAAGAATTGAATTTTCTATCAAATGGTTGAATTTTTTAGCCAAAAAGAAGATTTTTGTACAAAACTGTTTAATTTTTCCCAAAAATATGAATTTCCATCAATAAAGTTAATTTTCAATAAAAAAAAGTTGAATTTTCTGCAAAATCGTTGAATTACCTACAAAAAGACGAATTGTCAGTAAAATAGTTCAATTTTCAACGAAAGAGATACATTTTCTACTCAAATGAAGAATCTTCAACCAAAAAATTTGTTTAACAAAGTAGTTCCACTTTTAATACAGAAGTTTAATTTTCTATCCAAAAAGACGAATTTATTAATAAATAAAAATTTGTTATTAAACAAAATAAAAAAATAATCCAAATTGTTGAGATTTAAGTAAAAAGATGAATTTTTTGGCAAACACTTGAATTTTCCACCCGAAAATATGATTTTCCAACAAAAAAGGTAATTTTATACCAGATAGTTATTTTTTCAAATAAATAGTTGAATTTTTAACCAAGTGGTTGATTTATCTATAAAAATACTTGAACTTTCAACCAAAAATATGAGTTTTCGTAAAAAGGTACATTTTAACCCAAGAATATAAATTTCTATCAAAAAAGTCAATTTGCAACCAAACAGTTGAATTTTCAACTAAAATTATGAATCTTTACCGACCATAAGAAAAATTTTTTGTGTGGGTAGTTTAACTTCAAACAAAGAACTTGATTCAAGAAAAAAAAAAGAAAACTTGAATTCTCAAAAAAACATTTAGCAGTTGCAATTTTAATTAAAAAATGTTTAAATTTTAAATCTGCAAGAGTTAAACCTAAATTTTCAAGTAGAAAATATCAATTTTCAATTAAAATTATCAAATAAAATTATCAATTTTCAACAAAAAATGGAAAAGTTGCCTTTTCAGTTAAAAAATTTATTCTCAACCAAAAAAAAACGAATTTTCAAGAATTAGTTGAAATTTTAACCAAAGAGATGAACTTCCAACTAAAGTTATGAATTTTCAAAAACAAAAATAATGTTTTGACGACCAAATATTTCAATTTTTAACCAGAAAAATTACATTTAAACGAAAAAGATTATATTTTAACCAAAAAGATTGTATTAATACCAAAGAGATTATATTTCACCCAGAAAATTAATTTTCTACAAATGTCAAAAATAAATTTCACTTCAATTAGAATTTGGACTTTTTTTTCTTTTCAGGCTTAAAAGAAAGCGAGATTTTTCCCATCAAGAACCTTAAGTTTAAAAAGTAGACCGATATTTGTCTATTTATGAAAATAAGCACTATTTTTCGAATTTTTTTTTTCATTTCAGGATTAAAAGAAAGCTGAGATTTTTATTTTTGAAAAACCTTGAGCTAAAAAAGTGGGCTAACATTATTTGTTTATGAAAATAAGCGTTGAAGAAACACTTATCTACATTTTATATTGCAATTATTAATCAACACAATAAATAAATATTTGTCATAATGTTATCATTTATTATCTACCATTGTGTGATAATGTTATTAACAAATCATTAAACAATCACTCAAATCATTTCAATACAAATTAGTTTGAAAATCGAAAACTGTAGATAGGCTTTTTCCTCCCGAAGCTTGAACCGAACTGGGTGAGAATCAGGAGGAAGAACCTCTCTATCTGAACGTTTCCGAATTGAATTAGAATTTCCAATTACCTTTTCCACATATTTTTTCAGTACGAATCCAGCGATATATAAAATGAATTTTTCATAAAAAATGTAGATAGATCCTTTCTTGAGAAGTACGGCAGTGCAGAATTGAACCTAGATGAGCAACAGGGTGGGTACATAACTTACGTGGAGGCGGTGATGCTGCCGTCCGAACGATCTACATCCTACAAGACACACCACACCTCAATGGAATAAATTTACATGCACCTCGACTCAATGAGCACCGAGGAAACAGTAACAGAGACATACCCTCTGGCGTCTTCTTTGTTCGCGAATAACAAACAGACGAAGCAATAAAACGAAAAATAACTTGGATTTTCGCCTCCCTTCTTCTGCAAATTGACACATCAGCTTCTAACTTTCTATTGTAGTAACGCGATCTCTTTAAAGTTGCGAGTAAATAATTTTTTTTTCAGATAAATGAAAAGCTTATTTAACTTTGACATGGTCATCGTTTTAGATTCATCAATATAGTTCCAACTTAGCTGCTGATCAAACAGAACAGTTCGGACAATCCTGACGATAGTCCGTCCCGGACTTTGATAAAATGACAAGATGAGAAAAGAAAAAAAAATTATTAATCCTTTCCAAAATATTATTAATCTAATGCTAAAGATGAAAAGACACCTCTCAGTGATCCGGGAGTATATAAAATCCCTTGTTCTCGTGGCAAAGTCTATACTGGAGAAACCGGGAGCGCGGTGAGCCAGCGTGTGAAGGAACATGAGAGTAAAGTCAGGCTAAAGAGTAAACCTACATCAGCTTCATCATAACAACTTTTTTTTTCTCAGCTCAACTTCAGATTCAGGAATCCTAATTTACTTATATTTGTTAATGAAATAGAATCGAAGTATCTCGTAGCCCGAAAATTCGGGACGATTGTTGAATTTTCAGTTCAAAAAATTAATTTCACAACAGAAACAAATTAATTTTTAACAAAATAGTTAGATTATCAATCAAAGTCATTAATCCACAAAAAATAGTTTCAAGCTGTGGAATGAAACCCTTATTGGTATCATCTTCCAAAGCTGACTTAATTTATCTTCACTCAATACTAATTGTTTCCTCAAATCATCTATTTCTGTCTTGAGCTGATCATTTGCAGATCTCAACTTTTCCAATTCAGCTTTCAGAAGCTTCAGCTCTTCATTGAATTCTTCCAATTTCTGAAAGCTGCTTTTTTCTCAGCTTTCTCAGCTGTCAGTTTTCTTTTCAAATCTTCGATTTCTTCTTCCAGAATATTTTTCTCGTCCTTTTTAGACAAATCTTCACCTTCAAGTTCTTTGATCTTCGCTTCAAACTTGTTTAATTCTTTCCTTAGATTCTAAACAGCTGCCTTCAAGTTATCAATTCCACTTTCCAGTATGCAAACATCTGACTGAGATTGATCACAATGCTTTGCCATTTCAGCAAGCTGAGTTTTCAAATCACCATTTTGAACTATAATCTTAGCTGGAGACAATTATGACCATCCTTGCGTTCATCAAACTTCGTGAGAAAATATTTGCACTAATTTTTGAAATCATTCAATCCATCTTCAGCTTCTTTCTTTTTGATTTTCAAGGAGGACTTTACACTCTAAATCAGATTTTAATTCATTAACTTCCCCTTTTCGAGGATTATTTTCTAATTCAGCGTTATCTGATTCACCAGGCAACTTTTCATTTTGATCCTTGAATGACCTATCTATATTGGAGAAACCGGGATAGCGGTGAGCCAACATGTGAAGGAACATGAAAGTGAAGTCAGGCTAGAGAGTACACCTACATCAGCTTCATCGTAATAAAAAAATCATAACAAATTTTTTTTCTCAGCTCAACTTCAGATTCAGGGACAGCCGCCTGTTCAGGTTCTAAGTTACCTACTTTGAATTGTTCCGAAAGTTTTAATTGAACTTCAAATGTTACCTTAGAATTAATGCTTAAATCCTTCAATTGTCTTTCGTCTTCAAAAAAATTCTTATATTCATTATTATCCAGTTCACCATGGAAATTGAACAAGGTTAATCAGCTTAATCAATCAGCAATCAATCTTAATTGATCAGCTTCTTAATTGAATTCAAAATAGTCGCAAATGAACGATTACACAAACAAACAAATTCAGAACTTCAATTTCCGCTTTATAAACAAAATTCGCAAAATAGTGGAATTTATTTTTGAGCTTCATTTGACAGTTATGCTTATTTTCATAAATAAAAAAATATCGGCCTACTTTTTAATCTTAAGGTTCTTCTTGCGCTATAAAATGTAGATAAGTATTTCCTCAGCGCTTATTTTCATAAACAAATCATTTTTAGCCCACTTTTGCAGCTTAAAGGTTTTGAAAGGAAAAAAAAACTCAGTACGAACTTGTCATTTTCATCCTTCAGGTTTCCTATTCCGTTTCTCAAATCAGCTAAAGTATTTTTCAATGCCTCGAGTTTCTTCCTAGAAGCTTCTTCCATATGTCTGTCACGGTTCAATATGTCTTTCATGACAAACAAATTCAGAAAGCAATAAGAAAATACACTCGAAAAAACAAATCAATACAACCTACTAAAGAAAGTGAAAGAAAAAACGACCACCATCCTACCCTAAATTCGAGGTATCACAGAAGGAATAGGAAGAATTCTTGGCAAACACAACATCCAAACCATACTTAAGCCACCTGCGAAAATAGGACAGCTTCTAAATAACCCTAAAGATAAGAATGCATCTATTAGTGATCCGGGAGTATATAAAATCCCTTTTTTTTTGGCAAAGTCTATATTGGAGAAACCGGGAGGGCGGTGAGCCAACGTGTAGAGGAACATGAGAGTAAAGTCAGGCTAAAACATTTCACGCAATCGGCCCTAGCTGAGCATCATATCAAAAAAAGATAAGTCAACACAACATATTGAAGAAAGAGGGAGACAAACGAACACCATTCTACGGTACATTCAAGGTACACAGAAAAAATAGGAAGAATTCTCAGCAAAGACAGTATCCAAACCATATGTAAACCACTTGCGAAAATAGGACAGCTTCTAAATAATCCTAGAGATAAAAAGGTTCCTCTCAGTGATTTCGGCGTATATGAAATCCCTTATCTTGTGGCAGAGTCTATATTGGAAAAACCGGGAGAGCGGTGAGCCAATATGTAAAGAAACCTGAGAGTAAACTCGGGCTGAAACATTTTACGCAATCAGCACTAATTGAGCGTCATATCGAAACAGGACATATCATTTTACTGACAAAACAACCTTCATCGCAAAAACGTAAAATATTTTTCCGAAAAACATAGATAAGCAATAGAAATCTTAAAACATCCTAATAACATCAATAGGGACAATGGATATAATAATAATTAGATTTGGCTTCCCGTGCTCCCGGGTTTTTAAGAAAAAGACTTGATTGGCCAATCAAGTTTGACCAGTCTCCACGGTGGGGCGCTCTGGCCAATCACAGGCACCGTAGAGAATACATATATAAGAACAACATAACCTGAAACTTCATAAATTGAGTGATAAAAATTACCTCTGCTTTTTTCAAAAAAGATGATAGTTACAAACCTCAAATTTTCACAGATAGTCGAAAATGAATTTTATATGATAAACTTTTTTGATTTTTTTTAATCACTTGAATAATAATTTTATGAGTTTCAAAAGCACTTTCATACATCAGACTTCACACTTTTTCCAAATATTTTTAGGCGAAAGTTCATTCTTCTGGGTTGAAATCTTTAGTATTACATTTTTAGTTTGGAATTCATCACGAAATTTAATTTTTTTTGTTGAAAATGTAAATATTTTGGTGAAGATTCTTTTTTTCAAAAACTCAATTATTTGTTTGAAAGTTTGACTACTTTGTTAAAAATTCATTTTTGATTGAAAATTAATTTTTTTAGCTGAAAATTTAGCTATTCCATTTCAGATTGAAAATGTATATTTTTTAGTAAAAAATGTAACTCTCTGGTTGTGAATTTATCCTTTTTAGTTGGAAATTCGTGTATTTTGATGAAAATTCTTTTTTTTTGTTCAAAATGTTACATTATGGTTCAAAATTAATCTTTTTTGAATGACGATTTAACTATTTTTTTGAAAATTCGTCTTTATTGATTGTATTGACCAATTTTTCATTTTGAATTAAAACATTTTTCGATTCAAATATCAACGTTTTTTTTCTGGTTGAGGATTCATAATTTTCCTTGAAAATTCAACTATTCGATTCTAAATTACCATTTTGTTTGAATTTCATATCTTTGGATTCAAAATTCCATTGCTTTATAGAACATTGAACTATTTGGTTGACATCTAACTTTTTCGTTGAAAATTCATCTATTTTGTAAACAAACAATTATTTTTAAATTGAACCATTTTGTAGAAAATTAACTTTTTGGCGGAAAAATAATATTTGGCCTCAAAATTCAACAATTTAGTTGAAATACTTTTTAAGAAAATCCTTTTTTTTACTGAAGATTCATAATATTAGTTGAACAATCAACTATTTGGTTGTAAATTACTTTTTTTGTTGAAAAATAATATTTTCAGTTGAAAATCCAGCTGTTTTTGCTTCCTCATATTTATATATTTAATTTGTCTTTCTGGCTTTGAAATTCAACAATTCTGTTGATAATTTATATTTTCTGTTGAAAATTTCCTTTTTTTTGTAGAAATTTAATCTCCTTTGTTGAAAATGTAACTACTGGGTCAAAAGATGTACTACTTTGTCACAAATTCATTTGTTTGTTGATATTTTTTTTGGACAATGTTAATTTTCTTGGTGAAAAATGCATATTTTTGTTCAAAATGTAATTATGTTTTTAAAAATTGATGTTTATTGGTTGGAAATTCGAATACGTTGTTGTTTTATTGTTGAAAATTCGCCTTCATTGATTGAATTCAACAGTATTTGATTACAAATTAAATTTTTTTTTGAATGAAATAACAACTATCACAAGTTTCGATGAGATTTCTTTTTTTTTCAAATAAACTATTCAAGTTGAATCACTTTGGAAAAATTAATTTTTACAACTACTTTGTTTAAATGCAATATACACTGAGAATCCCATTTAAGCAACTCCCATTTAAGACAATCCTAGAATTTTTGTCCTTGAAATTCGGTGTGCGGGGACAACAGGACTGGAAGACAGACTGTGCTTAGTCAAGCGTGACAAACAGCGAGAGATCCGCCCTCTCAGCGCATTAGTTGTATCAGGTTGCGTCATGCGTCCAAATACAACCGAAATGATTCATGAGGCCTTGCCTGTTTACGTTCACGTTCGTTCTTGTTGTTTTTGTGTTTCTTGATATCTCAAATTGATAACAGTTTAAAATAGAAACACCTGTTAATTATTATTACCTGTAGACATAGTGGATACATCTTAAAAAATTTGTAAATGAATAAATTTCTATAGAGTAACATTTCAGTTGGGAACAAACTGCATGGATTCGTTACAAAGTAGAGATTTTTGATTAATATCAATAATCTCAACTCTAAATTATACCTAAAACCAGGAAATTATGCAGATATTCGAAAGTATAGGCTCTCACATTCCATGAGTTATTTGCATGCGAATTTACTCTTCGATACAAATAAGTGTCGGTTTCCTCCCCACAAGGAAAAAATTTCTTGAGACGTACGAGAGAATCTAGAATATATTAAATTCAAGGAATTTCGAGATTGTTCGAGAATTTACTATTTTCAACAAATTTTGTATATTTTTATTATCTTTAAATAAGGGAAACATTAAGTTGATATGAAATTACATCAACTTTGTTGTTTTCCTCGCGTATTGTAATATCTCAATTTAAAAAGTTAATGAAACGAAATACACTCAACTCCCGATATAAGCACCCCGATTCACAATATTTCTAGAATTGACCTCACCCGCAGTTTCGTGATGAGAGGAGTCGCGGAGCCGTGAGAGAGGATTTGCTCAGTCAAGCGTGACGAACAGCTCGAGGGCCGCACTTTCAACGCGTTAGTTGCATCAGGTTGCGGCATGCGTCCACAGCCAACAGAAATGGTTTATGGCTATTTACGTTTGGATTCCGCCTTGCCCACTTTGACATTTCACCTAGTTAATAACACAAACTTTTAAACAAAATAGTAGAATTTTCAACCAAAAAAGACGAATTTTCAACCAAAAATATAATAGTAGGCTTTTCAGTTAAAAAAAAATTATCTTTCAACAAAAAAGATGACTTTTCTACCAAAAGAAGAATTTTTAATCCAAAAGACGAATTTTCTATCCAGAAAGATGATTGTTCATCAAAACAGTTGAATTTTCGACCAAAAAGATGAATTTTCAACCAAATAGTTGTGCACGAACTTTTGAAAACTATAGATCAGTGCATCGACGACAGTAATTTGGCGATTGTGAATTCTCTTTGGCTAAAGCTCATTGGGCTTTAACGAACCCATTCTCATTCGTAATCTCTTGCTTCGCACTCGATTCTGTCCAAAATACGAACTTTGCTATATTATATTCAACACTATTATATCAAATGTATATTAAATTTATTTTGGTACCTCGGCCTGGGACTGCTTATTCAGATACTGCAAAATGACGCACAAATTTTATTTATAATGATTACTTTAATATTTTTTCCTTATTTGGCATTAAATTTTATTTTCAAAAGCCAAAAAGCCCATTTTTTTATTTCTAATGTATTCTTATAATTTATAACTTATAACTTTCGGGTCATTTTCAAACAATTTAATTTTTTTATTTTCAGTCATATTTTTTTTACGATTATGAGAAAATCTACTCGTCTTATCAAAAAATGAATGATAACAAATTTGAAGATTCTTTCTGGGTGAACAACTTTCGTCTATTAACTTTTTTTCGAACTTTGTGTCATTTTTCGAAAAAAAAACTATTTATTATTTTTATTGATATTTTTCATGATTAAAATTAAAACTGCACGTTTTATCAAAAATTGAACAATGGCAAATTTATAGATCTTCTTCGGATCTATAAGTATTGTGCATAATTTTTTTTCGTACCTTGCGTCGTTATTCTAAAATCTAATAAAAAAGGATAATTTTTAGTTAGTAAAATAAATTTTCAACCAAAAAAATAACGAATTTTCAACAAAACAGTTAAATTATCAACCAAAGAAATAAATTGTTAACCAAAAAGACGAAATTTCAACTAATGAGAGTACTCTTTTACCAAAAGAGGCGGATTTTTAACAAATAGTTAAATTTCTATAGAAAGCAGATAAATTTTCAAATAAAAATAGAATAATTAAATTCTCAGTGAGAAAATTAATTTTCAATAAAATTAAAGTAAATTGTCAGCAAAATAATTTTATTTTCAACCAAGAAGATTAAGTTCCTATGAAAAAAAATTTAAAAAAAAATGAAGTTACATTTCCAGCTGAAAAAATTAATTCTAAAGAAGAAAAAACGCAATTTTAATTAAAGATCAATTTTCAACCCATAAGA
>CAKNXH010084335.1:0-17143 GCA_932178445.1 Andricus quercusramuli
GATTTATCAATATTTTTAAATTGGATATACAAAAGGTCGCTGATGGGACTTTTATTTCGGGAAAATTCTGCTTTACCAAAAATTGAACCACTGAACCACTGTGATACCTGTATTTAGAAATGCTGTTAATTATTGTTTTAGGAACATCTGTTCTTGAGACATGTCCCACGAGCTTGTTTATTCATCAACTGTAAATTTATGAAGAGATTGATCAATATTTTTGCATTACGTATACCAAAAGGTCGATGATGGGACTCTTTGCAGAGAAAAATTTCTTGTTCAAACTAAAATTCAACCGCTGAACCGTTATGATCACTGTGTTTAGAAATGCTGTTAATAAAAATTATTATAGAAACACTTGTTTTTCAGACGTTTCTTGATTGCTTGTTTATCAGGGTGGTCCAAAAATTTTGTTTTTGAATTTGTATGGGGACACCCCCCAAATTCGTTCGAATCCACCCAAAAATAAATCCATTTTTTTTGTTTTGAAAAAAATGATATTTAGAGGTGGCGCAAGCCCTATGAAGTTCAACATGTATTTCCCATAAGAAAAAAAGACGTTTTTGTAAATGTTATTCAGAATCCTCAATATTATCTCAGTTGAGTTGAAACTCAACATTTCTCTTCACAATTAGCCATAGAATACAAATAAAATATCACTTTTCAAATATCACCCCCATATGTCTGTTTTATAGGGTCCCAAAGAAACCCCATAAGTGAAAAAATGGGTTTTGCGAGTTTTTGGCGCTAATTATGATTTTTTTGCGGTTTTTTTTATGCGAATTGTTTCTAATACATAAAATATGACTTCATACTAAAAATGAGATATTTCAATAAATTGTTTAAACAAATTATTATTGTTTATGACTATCTTCAACCATATCGATCGCGCCTGATAGTTGCGGTTTTTGGCAATTTTTACCTTTCTGTCCTTTTTTCACTTAGTGAGGTAATAATTAAATAAAGTTAACAGAGAAGTTGTTTAAACAATTTAATATTGTTTATAACTATCATTTCTCAGATAAGTGCTAGAAAGAGGTGGTTTTTTCTAAAATCTTTCACTTTGCATCGCCTTTTTATTTATGAACAAGTAATAAGTCAACCACAACAAAAATGATTTTTTGAAAGGTATTGTTGTTTTAATTGAATTATTTTTGCTCTTTTCCAAATGCTTAAAAGAATTAATTCAAAGAAAAAAAGCTATTTTACACAAGAGGCAAAAACAAAGAATTTTAAATATCTGTTTTATTTCAGAAAAATATATATTCACGGAAAGGAAAGAGATTTTTTTAAATATAGTTTTCTCTAATTTTTATTTATTAATTGTTAGTAATTAAGCAGGCAAAACAAAGTGAAAGATTTTAGGAAAAACTGCCACCTTCTAGCACTTAGATAAGAAAAGATAGTTATAAACAATATTAAATTGTTCGAACAACTTTTTTGTTAACATTATTTAATTATTACCTCACTAAGTGAAAAAAAGACAGAGAGGTAAAAATTGCCTAAAAACCGCAACTATCAGGCGCAATCGATATAGATGAACATAGTCATAAACAATAATAATTTGTTTAAACAATTATTTTTGCTGAATCTGATTAATTATTAAGTCACGCCTAATAAAAAATAAACAAACAGTTGAAAATTTCAGAAAAAACCACAACATTCTACCAATTGGGCAAATATAATATTATTAACAATGATAATAAATTGTTTAAACAATTATTTTGTTAAATTCAATTCATTATCACTTCACTCCAAATGAAAATTGGACAAAAAGTCAGAAATTTAAAAAAAACGCATCTTTATAGCATTATTCAAATATAATATTATTGATAATTCTAATAAATTGTTTAAACAATTATTTTGTTACTTAAATTCATTATTACTTCACTACAAATGAAAACTGGACAAAAAGCCAGAAATTTCAACTAAAAAACCGAATCTTTCTAGCATGATTCAAATATAATATTATTAATAATTATAATAAATTGTTTAAACAATTATTTTGTTAACTTGGATTCATTATTACTTCACTCCAAATGAAAATTGAACAAAAAGCCACAAATTAAAAAAAAAACCGCATCTTTCTAGCATTATTCAATTATAATATTATTAATAAGTATAATAAATTGTTTAAACAATTATTTTGTTAACTTGAATTCATTATTACTTCACTCCAAATGAAAAGTGAACAAAAAACCAGAAATTTCAACAAAAAAAACCACGTATTTTCAGCATTATTCAAGTATAATATTATTAATAATTATGATAAATTGTTTAAACAATCACTATTGTTAACATTGATGAACATTCACTTCCCTCTAATTGAAAATTGGACAACAAATGGAAAATTGGTCAAAAAACCGAGTCTTTCTAACTCCATTCTATGAGAAAATTGCTAAAAACAATAATAAATTGTTAAAAAAATTCATTAAAACATCTTATTTTAAGTATAATGTAATATTTTATGTATTAGAAACAATTCGCGTTGAAAAACCGCAAAAGGTCATAATTAGCGCCAAAAACTCGCAAAACCCATTTTTTCACTTATGGGGTTTCTTTGGGAGCCTATAAAACAGACTTATGGTGTTGCTTTTTTAAAAATTATATCTTACTCGTATTCTATGGCTAATTGTGAGAAAAAATGATGAGTTTCAACTCGATTAGGATAATATTGAGGATTCTGAATAAGATTTACAAATACGTCTTTCTTTCTTATGGGAAATACATGTTAAACTTCATGGGGCTTGCGCCACCCCTAAATATCATTTTTTTTCAAAACAAAAAAAAAATGGATTTATTTTTGGGTGAATTCGAACAAATTTGGTAGGTGTCCCCATAAAAATAAAAAAATAAAATTTTTGGACCACCCTATTGTTTATTCATCAATTGTATATTTATGAAGAGATTCATCAATATTTTTGCATTACATATGCCAAAGGTCGATGATGGGACTGTTTCCAGAAGAAATTCCTTGTTTCAACTAAACTTTAACCACCGAACCGTTATGATCTCTGTATTTACAAATGCTGTTGATAAAAATTGTTATAGGAACACATGTTGTTCAGACGTTTCTCTGATTGCTTGTTTATTCATGAATTCTAAATTTGCGAAAGATTTATAAATCATTTTAGATGGGATATACCAAAGGTCCCTGATGAGACATTTTCCGGGAAAATTCTTTGTTTTACTCAAAATTGAACTATTGAACCACTGTGATTCCCGTATTTAGAAATGGTGTTAATACATCATTGTTTTAGGAACATCTGTTTTTGAGACATGTCTCTAAGGGCTTGCTTATTCATAAATTATAATATTATGAGGAGATTTATTATTGTTTTTGTAATAGATATAGCAAAGATCGATGATGGGACTCTTTTTAGAAAAAATATTTCTCGGTTTAACTAAAATTTAACTACTGAACCGTTATAATCTCTGTATTTAGAAAATCTGTTAATAATTGGTTTAGGAAGATCTGTTCTTGAAACGTGCCTCTAAGTGCTTGCTTATTCATATATTGTAAATTTATGAGGCGATTCCTTAATATTTTTGTATTAAATATACCGAAGGTCCATGATAGGACTCTTTTTAGAAAAAAGTCTTGTTATAACTAACATTTAACTACTGAACCGTTATGATGTCTGTATTTAGAAAAGCATTATATCCATTGTCCCTATTGATGTTATTAGGGTGTTTCAAGATTTCGATTGCTTCTCTATGTTTCCTTGGAAATTTATTGTACGTTTTGGCGATGACGGTTGTTTTGTTAAATAAAATACTATGTCCTGTTTCGATATGATGCTCAGCTACTGCTGATTGTGTGAAATGTTTTAGCCTAACTTTGCTCTCATGTTCCTTTACACGTTGACTTACCGCCCTCCCGGTTTCTCCAATATAGACTTTACTACAAGAACAAGGGATTTGATATACTCCCGGATCACTGAAAGGTTCCTTTTTATCTTTAGGGTTGTTTATAAGTTGTCCTATTTTTGCAGGTGGTTTCAATATAGTTTGGATATTGTGTTTGTTGAGAATTCTTCCTATTTGTTCCGTGATACCTTGAATGTAGAGTAGGATGGTGGTTGTTTTTCTCTCTCTTTCTTTAGTAGGTTGTGTTGACTTGTTTTCTTGAGTGTATTTTCTTATTGCTTTATTCATTTGTTTGTTTGTGTAATCGTTTTGTATTAGGATTTGTTTAACATTTTGTAATTCCTTTTGTAAGTTATCTTTATCTGTTATGGAGACAGCTCTGTATACAAGGGAATTGATGACCGATTGCTTTTGAGATGGGTGGTGGTGGGAGGAGGCATGCAGGTATCTGTTTGTATGAGTGGGTTTTCTGTAAACTTCATGTCCTAATGTGTTATCGGATCTTTTATAAACAAGTACGTCCAAGAAGGGTAATTTTCCGTTTTGTTCAATTTCCATAGTGAACTGGATATCAGGGTGTATTTGATTGATGAAATCGAAAAATTTGTTTAGTTCGTCTATTCCATGTCTCCAGATGACAAAAGTGTCGTCAACGTAACGGCACCAAAATTCCGGTTCAAGCTTGGATTTGTTAAAGATTTTGGTTTCTACATTTTCCATAAAAATGTTGGCTATTACAGGAGAGATTGGAGATCCCATTGCTGCTCCTGAGGTTTGTTCGTAGAATTGGTTATTGAAAGAGAAATAGGTATTAGTGAGACAGTGTTCTATTAAAGGTGTGAGATTGGAGGGGAAGTTTGCAAAGGATTCAATAATATCGATTGTATCAGAGATTGGTACTTTTGTAAAGAGAGATACTACGTCGAAACTTACTAGAAAGTCTTGGGATTGAATGTGAATCTGATGTATTTTTCTGATGAAGTCAAAAGAGTTTTGGATGTGTGTGATAGAGTTTCCTGTGAAAGGCTTAAGTTTTTTGGCGAGAAAGCGTGCTAGGTTGTAAATTGGAGAGTTTATTGCGCTGACAATCGGTCTGAGTGGGATGTTGTTTTTGTGAATTTTTGGAAGTCCGTAAAGTTTTGGAGAGATAGGATTAGTAGGTTTTAATTTAGATATTGTATCGCTATCAAGATTTGAGTCTTTTATGAGGCTTTTTGTTTTTCTGGTTATTGTTTTTGTGGGATCTTTTTTAAGCTTTTTATATGTATCGTCAGTAAGAAGGTCCATGATTTTGTTGTTATAGTCTTCTTTATTCATTATTACTGTTGTGTTGCCTTTGTCTGCGGGTAATATTATGATGTCTTTATTCTGATTGAGTTCTTTAATAGCTGTTTTTTCTTGTTTTGTTAAGTTTGAGGAGGGAAGTTGGGCTTCGCGTAAAACGTTGGCTGTTCTACGTCGTATGTCATTTGCTTTTTCGGGTGGAAGGGTGTATATTGTGGATTCTAAATTAATGATGATTAATGATCATTTCATTGCTGAGATGATGGTTAGAGATATTTTTTACTGTATTAGTTAATGGTGCGTGCTTTACTGGAAGTAATTTGTCAAGTTTTATTTTTTGTTTCTCAGTACAAAAATCTTTAATCCATTGGGATTGGTCAAATGATATACGGTCCAATGTGGACCAAATGTCAAATCTGAGAGTGTTTGATAGGAGAAGGTGAAGTTTCAATAGTTTTTTGGAGGTAGTGTGCAAGTCATATTTGGTATGTTGTAGCCTTTCTTTTAAGAGAAGCAAACTTGTTTTATGTAGAATTGATTCGGATTTAGATGTTCCCAAATGGTTTTTTAACTGTAAGAATTTTGGGCGATGTTATTGTCCCTACACCGTTTTAAGAAAGCTAAAGATGTTAGTAGTTTAGCTTGAGAAGATCTGAGCTTACTAAAAGTGTTAGTTTTAGTAAGGAAACTCTCCCCGTAGAGTTCTTTGATAACAGATTTAATACTTTCACGATGATTCATTATAATAAATTTAAATTTAAAATTTAGAATTTCAAATTTGAAGATTTGTCGGGTTTCAATCGTTTGCGAAACTATGAATGAATGTTTCGCACACGATTGAAACCCGAAAAATCTTTAAATTTTAAATTCAAATTTATTATAATGAATCATCGTGAAAGTATTAAATCTATTGATAATTGTTTTAAGAACATCTGTTCTTAAGACGTGCAAGACTGAACCATTATGATCCCTACACTGTTAAAAATTTCCGCATAGAACTTCCACCAAATGTATTGGAAGTTTATTTCCGAAATGTAGGGTAACGCTACAATACATAATGTTGTAGTTTTCAAATGCAACGGATCATGCAGCGATACATTCGACTTCACGATTTACGACACATACAATACATGTATTGCAATTTCGGCATTCCATTACCGTGTTTGCAATTTTGCCTTACGCTTGTATTGTAGAAGTGTTGGAGAATTCCAAACATTTTTAACAGTGTATATTTGGAAATACTGTTCTTAAAAATTGTTTTAGGAACGTTCCTCCGACGTTTCTCTGAAAGTTGTTTATTCATAAATTGTAAATTTATCAGGAGAATTATCATTGTTTTTGCAATAAATATAGCGAAGATCGATGACGAGACTCTTTTTAGAAAAAATATTTCTTGTTTTAACTGAAATTTAACTACTGAACCGTTATGATCTCTGTATTTAGAAAAGCTGTTAATAATTGTTTTAGGAACATCTGTTCTTGAGACGTGCCTCTAAGTGCTTGTTTATTCATATATTGTAAATTTATGAGAACATTCATCAATGTTTTGCATTGGATATACCGAAGTTTGATAATGGGATTCTTTTCAGGAAAAAATTCTTCTTTTAATTAAGAATTGGCTACTGAACCATTATGATCCCTATATTTGGAAATGCCGTTCATGAAAATTGCTTTAGGACCGTTCTTCCGACGTCCCTCGGAGTGCTTGTGTATTCAGAAATTGTAAATTTATGACGAGATTTATCAATATTTTTGGATTACATACACCAAAGGTCGATGATGGGACTCTTTCTAGAAACATATTTCTTGTTTTAATTAAAATTCAACTACTGAACCGTTATGATCTCTGTATTTAGAAATGATGTCAATAATTGTTTTAGGAACATCCCTTCTTCAGACGTTTCTCTGAGTGCTTGTTTATTCATAAATTCTAAATTTGCGAGAAGATTCATCAATGTTTTTGCATTGGATACACCGAAGGTCGATGATGGGACTTTCTTTTCGAATCGAGGGAGTCATTGTGTGATGCTGAGGTTGTTCGTCGATCAAGTTTTTGCCGTGCATTGGCTGCAGAACATCATCCTTTATTTTTCATCGTCAATCCTTTTTGATTTGTCATCATCGATTCTTTCTGATCTGGTGCAAAAGGCACTGCAGCAGTACTAAACTGAAATTCCGTTTAAAAGTACGACCTGCAACCGGAAATATCTCAACGCACAATAATAGCCAAGCAAACGCTTTCACTCAGCGCTCCAGTTTGTAGTCCAAATAATTATCGAGTATTGGATACCTTTCAAAGTGAAGAAATCCCGTAATTTTGCACGCCTTTGAATAATTTATTCGGGTGCCAACGCATGGCCGCGAAAAACGCGTTGAGGAAATTCTGTTTGTTTTCTCCAGGGTACAATCACTTCGTCATATAATTTTATAATTTGTGCAATTTGTTTCTTCAGCGATTTCTTTTGGCGACATAACACCACTTATTGCTTCAAAGTCTCTTATAAATATTTATCGGGATTCTGAGTTGTAAACATAAACATTCTTCGTCCACCAAGAGTCACGTAGGCCCCAAGTTGCCAGAGAGACTCGTCCGCCCCTCCATTCAATTACGTAAAAAACAGGATTTCAGGGCTTATTTCAGGTATTAAAATCAGACGTGGAATAAACAATTCCGAGCTCTTGAAGAAGACCACTGGCTGGAAAATGGGGTCAATTTTATTAATTTTGAATTTGATCTATTGCAAAATAGGACACCTTGAGTCTACAGTAGGGTGGTCCAAGAAATGTTTTTCGAATTTTTATGAATAGTGCCTGGAAATTTGTTCGAATCCTCACAAAAATAAATCCATTTTCTGAAAATCGATTTCAAGCGAAGGAAAAATCAATTTTTGACAAAATAATACAATCTTCAACTAATAAAATGAATGCTTACAAAGTTGTTCAATTTTCAATCAAGTAGTTGAATTTTCAACCAAAAGAGGTGAATACTAAATGAAAAATTTAATATTTGAAATTTGAAAAAGTGATTAAATTTTTAACCAAAAAAGATGAATTCCTAATGATAATGATGATAATGATAAAATGGATTAGCTACAATTTTTAATTGTAAAAATGAATTCCTAATTGAAGAAGACAAATTTAAAAAAAATACAGAATCATTTTTTAGATGTATTACTGTAGACCAGGATGGTCCAAAAATGCTTGGATTTTTTGAAATAATTTTTATGATATTACCACGTACTTCCCATAAGAAAAAAATACGTGTTTGTAAATTTTATTCAAAATCCTCAATTTTAGCTGAAGCGAGTTGTAACTTCATATTTCTGTTCACAATTAGCCATAGGATAGAAATAAAATATTACTTTTCAAGTATTACTTCAAAATCTTTCCCATAATAAAAATCAAAATTTCAGTCAAAAAAATTAATTAAAAATAACGAATTTTCCACCAGTTAAATTCAACCAAAGAAGAGGAATTAAATAGTTGAATCCTCAAACAAAAAAATAAATTGCCAAGAAACAAGAATAATTTTCTAACCAAAAGACGAATTTTTAATGAAAGTTATGGATTTTCGTCCAAATTTTTGAATTTCCGACCAAAGCAGATCAATTTTTAACCAAATAGTTAAATTTTTTAACCAAATAGTTTTCCACCAAGAAGATTAATGTTCTACCATAAAAGACAAATTTGCCAAAAAAATTTCTAATTATGAGGCCAAAAATATGAGGTATCCACAAAACAGTTAAATTTTTAACCAGAAAATATTATTTTTCTAAAAAAAAAAGTTAATTTTCTACCAATTAGTTTAATTTTCTACCCAATTGTTGAATTTGTAGGCTAAAATGATGAATTTTCTGCAAAAGATTAAATTTTCAACCCGAAAATATGATTTTTAAGGAAAAAGTTAATTTCCTACCAGTTAGTTAAACTTTCACGGAAATATTTTAATTTTCAACCAAATGGTTGAAATTTCTACCAGATTGTTACATTTCCAAGCAGAAATGATGAATTTTCTTCAAAATACATTAATTTCTCACCATGTGTTCGAATTTTCAACAAAAAAAGATGAATTTTCAATTTGTTGAATGTTCAAGAAAAAAGGATGAATTAGAAAATAATAATATAAATATTTAACCAAAGAGTCGAATTTTCAAATAAAAAATATATTTTTTGAATCAAACATGGAATTTTCTAAATTTCATTCCAAAAAATTATTCAGAAAAAAAAAACAAATTTTCAATCATTTGAATTTGACCTAAGAAAACGAATTTTTGACCAAATAGTTAAATCCTTAACCAAAAAGATGAATTTTCAAGAAACAAGATTAATTTTCTATCCTATAAGATATTTTTCGAACTATAAATGTAATCGTGAAAATTGCAGTAAAAAATTAATTAAAAAAAAAAACGAATTTTTAACCAGTTAAATTGAACCAAATAGACGATTTTTCAATACAATACATGAATTTTCCACCAAGTAGTGGAATTTTGAACCGAAAGGATCAATTTTAAACAAATACTTAAATTTTCCACCAAGAAGATTGATTTTCTATCAAAAAAGACAAATTTTCAACTTTTATAAAAATAATCCATTGGGATGACGTGATAATTAATTAAAGTCAACAAAAACAATTGTTTAAGCAATTTATTGTGATTGTTAATAATATTATCTTAGAATAATGATAGAAAATTGCAGTTTTTTTGAAATTTAAAACTTTTTTTCACTTTTTACTTGGAGTGAGTAAAATAATTAATGAAAGTTAACAAAATTATTTGCTTTTATAATAATTATTATTATTAATAATACTCTATTTGAATAATGATAGAAAGCTGTAGTTTTTTTTCAAATTCACAACTATTTGTCTACTTTTCACATAGGGCGAGTTAATAATTATTTCAATTCAGCAAAAATAATTATTCAAACAAATTATTATTGTTTATAACTATCTTTTTCTTTATTAATGCAATATAATTGCAGTTTCTTCTGAAATGTTTAACTTTTTACCTTTCTTTACTAATCAACCATAATAATCAAATGTTTAAACAATTATTTTTGTAATAGTAATTTGTTTAAACAATCAATTTTGCTATATTTAATGAAATATGAACTCACTCCAAGTCAAGAGTGAACAAAAAGTTGATAATTTCAGAAAAAACCGTAATTTCTAGCATTATTCAAAGAGAATATTATGAACAATAATAATAAATTGTTTCAACAATTATGGTTGTTAACTTTAATTAATTATCTCTCTCTAATTGAAAATTCGACCAAAAGTGAAATTTTTTTGAAAAAACCGCGACTTTCTATCTTCATTCGGAGAGAAAATTGCTAAAAGCAATCATAAATTGTTTAAACAATTCAAGTGAACATCTAATTATCAGTATAAGAGTGAAAATCGGAATATTTCGTTGAAAATTCGTTTCATTTTTTATGTGAATTAATTTTTGAAGCTGAAAATTTAATTATTTTATTTTTGGTTGAAAATTTATCTTTTGTTGTTAAACTTCAACTTTTTGGTTGGAATTTGATCTTTTTTATATATAAATTTAAATATTTGCTCGCAATTTCCTGTACTTTGGTTTGAAAATTCGTCTTTTTGTTAGACATTAATTTTCTTAACTAACATTTTAACTAATCCATTTTTAGCTGAAAATTGATCGTATTTATTTGAAAATTTAACTACTAAATTTATCATTTCTTTTTTGGTTGAAAATTCAATTACTTTATTGAAAATTTTGTTTTCTTTAGTTAAACTTTTTCTTTTCTAGTTAGAAATTAATTTTCTTAACTGAAAATTGAACTAATCCATTTTTGAAAATTAATTTTTTTTAAATTACTTTTTGAACTGAAAATTAAATTGATTGAAAGTTGATCTACTTTGGTAAACATTCATTTTATTGGTTAAATATTTAATTATTTTATAAAAAATTAATTTTGTCTTTGAAATTACTTCTCTTATCAAAATTGAAATGTTATTATAAAATTACCTTTCTGATAAAAATTTAATTTTAATTAAATTTTCTTAACCGAAAATTAAACTAATCCAGGTTTGAAAATTAATTTTTTTTAAATTACTTCTTGAACTTAAAATTTAACTATTGTATTATTGATTTAAATTTGATCGCTTTTAGTTGAAAATTCATCAACTTAATTGAAAGTTGATCCACTTTGTTAATTATTCATTTTATTGGTTAAAGATTTAATTATTTCGCTAAAAATTAATTTTTTCTTTGCTGAAAATTATTTTGTTTTCAACAGAAAATTGAAATTTTATGTATTTTATTGTAAATTCATCTTTTTTGATAAAAAATTAATCTTCTTGATTTAAAATTCAACTACTTGGTTAAAAGTTGAATAAATTTATTGAAAATTCATGTTATGGGTTAGAGATTGAAATACTTTGTTGAAAATCTCATTTTCTTTTTGAATTAAAATTAATTTTCTTAACTGAAAATTCAACTATTCCATTATTGGTTGAAAATTGATTATTTTTAGTTGAAAATTAAATTACTTGGTTAAAAATGTATCTTTTTTAGTTAAACTTGAACTTTTTGGATGTATTTTGTGGAAAACTCGTCTTTTCTAGTTAGAAATAAATTTTCTTAACTGAAAAATAAACTAATCAATTTTTGAAAATATTTTTTTTGTTTGAAAATTCATTTTTTTGGAAATTACTCTTTGAACTAGAAATTTAAGATTTGGATTATTAATTTAAGATTGATCGTTTTTTGTTGAAAATTCAACTATTAAATGTTTCATTGAGGATCCATCTTTTTTGGTTTGAAAATTCAACTACTTGATTGAAACTTGAACTACTTTCGTAAACGTTCATTTTATTGGTCATGGATTGGATTATTTTGTTAACAAATAATTTTTTTTTCACTAAAAATTAATTTTTTTAACAGAAAATTGAAATTTTGTGTATTTTATTAAAAATTCGTTTTTTTTTCATAAAAATGATAAAAAATTAATCTTCTTGATTCAAAATTCAACTACTTGGTTGAAAGTTGTACAACTTTATTAAAAATTCATATTATTGGTTGAAGATTGAACTACTCTGTTGAAAGTCCGATTTTATTTTTGGTTGAAAATTAATTTTCTTAACTGAATATCTTTCTGATTACTCTTTTCTATTTTCCTTTATAAATTTACAAGAATTATTAATTATTTAAACAATTTCAATTAAAAAATTAAGAGTTTGGCTATTTTTCAACAAATAGGCTCAATTGTTTACAGCATTAGGTCAGAATATTTTTCCGAAGACTTTTTTTTTATCTAAATTTCAAAGAATAATTATCTGAACAATGTTGCTAAACAAATCAGGACTTTTATATTTTCAACTATTTTGTTAAAAAGCGATAGTTCTTTTGCAAAAATTCAACTATTTTGTTGGATTATAAAAAATTTTTTTAGGATTGAAGATTCGACATTTGTTAAATTATTCAACCCTGTTCCCTACAGACTGCACTTTCATTCACAACGCGTTTAAATTTCAAAACTCGAGAAAAATTTTTGGATTCCCTCTGCTTAAGCAATTAAAAATTCTGTTTGCAAATCGCGTGTAATTTAAATTCCAACCCGAACTCGACATTTATATAAATTAGTTGAAATTGAAGAGCTGAAAGTTCTTTCCTGGTACATTGAACTCTGCGAAAAAATTCTTGGAAGTTCTACTCGCTTAATTGATAGGTTAAATAGATTTTTGTCCACTTAGATGATGTCAATTACCACCCAATTTATTGATAGAAGTTATGCTATGGAGGTAATCTAGAAGGATAAAATATTAGTTACACGCGTAATCGACCGAAAATTTGACAACGATAGGAAGAGAATAAGCGATAAAAATGATAAATTAATTGAATATGGATTTTTAAAATTAATTTTATTCAGAAAAAAGATTTTCTCCTTTCGCTCCGCTGGGATTCGAACCCTAGAGCAACTGATTGCCGGTCGGGTGCTCTAACCACTAAGGCTTAGTGGTTAGAGCACCTGACCGGCGATAGAGTTCTTAAATGCTCAAAAAAATAATGTTGAGCAAATGCTCTCATTTATAGAGAATTTAAAGCATTCATTGTTTAAACAAATATATATCAAAATTAATACATATATTTGAAAAAAAAACATTCTAGACTGAAATAAACATATAGTACTTTTTTTAAATTATTATCGTTAAAAATCGCAACTATTTGGCTGAAAATTAATCTGTTTTGATTGAGGATTCAAACTATTTTGTTTAAAATTCATCTTTTTGACAGAAAATTCAACTAATTAGCTGGAAATAACACTAATTTGTTCAAAATTAATTTATTTGGTTGATGATTCATTATTTGGCTGAAAAGCCTTTTTTGAACGAAATTCAATCATTTGGTTGAATTTTGAATTTGAATTTTGTTGAATCTTCGCATGATTCAAAAAATTTCATATTATTACAAATCTTTCCAAATTTTTTGAAATCTTTTCAAATTTTAAATTATTTTTCAAAAAATTTTTTTTTTTGGTTTGAAAAAAAATTTGTTTTCTAGTTAAAAATTAATTGCTTAAACTGAAAATTCAACGCGTACATGTTTGATTCCAAGAAATATAATTTTTCAATCAAATGTGGAATATTTAAATATTTAGTTGAAAAAACTAATTTTCAACAAAGTAAGTTGAATTTTCATTGAAAAATTTTTTGCAAGAAATTGTAGATGAATTTCAGCAGAAAAGACCAATTTTCAACAAAATAGTTGAATCCTCAACCCAACAAATTAATTTTTAACCAAACAATTTTTTCGAAATTTCTAGGAATTTTGAGAAAAATTTTTTTCCCCCTTGAAATGTTTCTGGATTCGGTTTGGAAAATATAAAAAATCCCTATTTTGTTTAAAAACTTTCAAATTATTAAAAATCTTCTCAAATTTTTCAAAATCTTTTCAAATTTTAAATTATTTTTCAAAAAAGACGAATTTTCAACAAAAGAGTTGAATTTCCAACCCACCAAAATTTTCAAAAATCTACACTTTGTTTCAAATTTTTTTTCGACCACACAATTTTTTCGAAATTTCTAGAAATCTGAATAAAATTTTTTTATTCTCTCAAAACCTTTCAAAATTCCTAACATGTTTCTAAATTCTGTTTCGAAATTTTCAAAACTCCACATTTTGTTTTAAATTTCAAAATTTTTGTTCAAAAATCATCTTTTCATGTTGAAAATTTGAATATTTGGCTAAAAATTCCTATATTTTATTGAAAATTGGAATTTTGTGGGAAAATTCTTTTTGGTAGAAAACTCACCTTATTGGTTGAAAATTGATCCTTTTGGTTGAAAATTAGTTTTTTCTTATTTGGAATAAATTTTTCTTTAATTGAAAATGCAACTGTTCAGTTGTTTATCAAAAAATTACTTTTTGATACAAATTTAATCTTCTCGGTTAAAAAATATACTATTTCGTTAAAAATTGCTTTAATTTTCTTGAAAATTAATTTTTTTACTGAAAATTTAACTATTCTATTTTTATTTTGAAAATTTATCTGTTTTAGTTGAAAATTGAACTATTTGTTAAAAATCCGTCTTTTTTGGTAGAAGACTATTCTCATTAATTGAAACTTTATATTTTTGGTTAAAAATTCATTTCTTTGATTGAAAATTCAACTATTTTTTTGAAAATTCGTTTCTTTTTCGGGTAAAAATTTATCTCACCAACTGAAAATTTAACTATTTAATTTGTGGTAGAAAATTTATTTTTTCGTTGAAAATTCATATATTTGGTTAAAAATAAATTTTTTTTTAGTTGAAGATTCATAATTTTTTTTCAAAAATTCACTTCACCTGTTCCATTTCTTGTGGAAAATTTACCTTTTTTGATAGAAATGTAATAATTCTATTCTTGTTCTATTCTATTTTTTGTTAATAATTTTGGGTTAAAAATTCCACTATGTGATCAAAAATTCATATATTTTGTTGAAAATTAATCATTGTGATTAAAAATTCATTTCTTTGGCTGAAAATTCGTTTCTTTTTAATTGAAAATTAATCATTGTAATTAAAAATTAATTTCCTTGGCTGCAAATTAGTTTTTTTTTAATTGAAATTTTTTTTTTAACTGAAGATTTAACTACCCGATGTTTGCGTGAAAATTCATATTTTTAGTTAAAAATTAATTAGTTTTTCTGAGAACTCATTTTTATTGATTAACATTCACATTTCTAACTGCAAATTAAACTATTCTATTTTTCGTTTGTAAATTTATCTTTTTTAGTTAAAAAATGTGCTCTAACCACCAAGCTACTAGAAGAAATAATAGTCAAGACTGAAAATTTTTTCATCGCCAGATAACATTTTTTTGTTATTAATTCTTTGAATCTATTCCTAAATCAAGGTACCTCTGCAAAGTATCCAGAGGCAAAAAAAAATTGGTTATTTCAATAAACAAAAACTAATTTTAAACAAAATAGTTGAATTTTCAATCAAACAGGTGAATTTTATAAAAAAAAGATAAGTTTTCAACCAAAAAGGTGAATTTGCAATAAAAAATATTAATTTCCCACCAACAAATATGCATTTTCACAAAATAAATGAATTTTTAAACAAATAGTTGGATTTTCAAAAAAAAAAGAGAAATTTTGTACAAAACAGTGGATTTTTCAACCCGCAAATATTTGTTTTCTACTAAAAGACGAATTTTCAACTAAAAAATATCAATTGTAAAACAAAATTGGATTAGATAACCTTTTCATTAAGACAATTAATTTGTAACTGAAGAGTTCAATTTTCAACAACATAATTATATTTTCAACAAAATAGTTGAATTTTGAACCTGCAAAGATAAATTCTGAACGAAAAAGACAAACTTTCGAACAAAAAGATTAAAATTCTACCAAAAAGACGAATTTTCAACCAAAGACTTATTTATTTATTGTAATTATTTAAATTTGAACTAAAAAATATCAATTTTAAACCAAAAATGGCGAACCTTATAATCGACGAACGCTAACCCACGTACCTTTAGTGTCCCGAGATTCACACCATCTTCGTCGAGGAGAGCCATTCCTATACACTTGTCCATGGATAAGTTTGCTCAATATTCTTTGCAAGTCTTCGATTGACTCTGCCATAACAACCATATCATCTGCGAAGACTAACCCACGTACCTTCACTGCCCCGAGATCCACAGTTTCTTCGTCGACGAGAGCCATTCTTATACACTTTTCCATGAATAAGTTTTCTCAACATTCTTTGCAAGCCTTCGATTTACTCTGACATAACAACCCTATTATCTGTGAAAGCTAACCCACGTACCCTCACTGTCCCGAGATTTACACCTTCTACATCGAAGAGAACCATTCATAGACACTTGTCCATGAATAAGTTTGCTCGAGATTTAGAAACTTTATCTTATTTTTGGTTGAAATGCCCTGAGGAATTTTAAGGAGATCATAAAGCCAATCGTACAATGTCCTATTTCTTCTTGAATGCGAATGCTGACCTGACATCAACGTTTGTTTTACGCAACAATCTTTTCCACCAAGTACAGAAACGCTTGAAAAAATGAAAAAATTTATAATTATAATATAAATAAATCAAGCATCTAATTGCAGACTTTAAACTCTTTGCTACGATGGGGCGCTCTGGCCAATTACAGGCATCGTATAGAATATATATATAACAACAACATAACCTGAAACTTCAGTTTCAAGTCAGCCTTGAAGAAGTGAACTGCAATGTTCACGAAACGTCGGCAAAATTCGTAGTTTAACACACGATTGAAACCCGGAAAAAAACTCTTTTGAAAATTAATTTTCAACTAAGAAGATGTGGGTCTTGGAACACTGAGGGTACGTGGGTTAGGGTTCGCAGATGATAAGGTTATTATGGCAGAGTCAATCGAAGACTTGCCAAGAATGTTGAGCAAACTTATTCATGGACAAGTGTTTAAGAATGGCTCTCTTCAACGAAAAAGGTGTGGATCTCGGAACACTGAGAGTACGTGGGTTAGCGTTCGCATATAAT
>CAKNXH010084336.1:0-13620 GCA_932178445.1 Andricus quercusramuli
GAATTCACTGAATTCGCTGAATTCAGGGAATTGATAGAATTCACTGAATTCATAAAATTCAAGGAATTCATGGAATGCACGGAATTCGAGGAATTCACTGAATTCATGAAATTCACGGAATGCAGGAAAAATTCATGGAAGTCATTGCATTCATGTAATTTATAGAACTCTTGACATTCACTGCATAAATGGAATTCACTGAATTCAAGGAATTCATGGAATTCACGGAATTCAGGGATTTCAAGGAATTCACGAAATTCACGGAATTCAAGGAATTTATGGAATTCATGGAATTAACGGAATTCACAGAATTTACGAAATGCAGGGAATTCATGGAATTCACTGAATTCATGGCATTCACTGTATTCATGGAATTCATTAAATTCATTGAATTCACTGAATTAGCAAAAATTCGCGGAATTCGCTGAATTCACGGAATTCTCTAAATTCACGGAATTCACCAAATTCATAAAATTCAAGGAATTCATAGAATGCACGGAATTCGAGGAATTCATTGAATTCATGGTATTCACTGAATTCATGGAATTCACTGTATTCATGGAATTTACTGAATTCGCTGAATTCACTGAATTTATGGAATTCACGAAATCAGCTGAATTCACTGAATTCATAAAATTCAAGGAATTCATGTAAAGCACGGAATTATAGGAATTCATTGAATTCATGGTCTTCACTGAATTTACTGAATTCACGAAATTCGCTGAATTCATGGAATTCACTGAATTCATAAAATTCAAGGAATTCATGGAACTCACGGAATGCGAGAAATTCACGGAATTCACTGAATTCATGAAATTAACTAATTCATGAAATTCACTGAATTTATGGAATTCACTGAATTAATTTAATTCACTGAATTCATGGAGTTCATTGAATTCGTGGAATTCACTTTATTCGTGGAATTCATTGAATTTTCTGAATTCACGGAATTCAGGGATTTTAATGAATTTATGGAATTCACGGAATTCACTGAATTCATGAAGTTCAAGGAATTCATGGAATGCACGGAATTGGAGGAATTTACTGAATTCATGGTATTCAGTGAATTAATGAAATTCACTGGTTTCCTGAACATCAATGCATTCTCTGAATTCATGGAATTCACGAAATTCACTGAATTTATAGAATTCGCGGAATTCACTGAATTTGTGGAATTCACAAAATTCACTGAATTCATGAAATTCACTGAATTCATGAAATTCAGGGAACTCATGGAATTCACAGAATTCGAGGAATTCACGGAAATCGAAGAATTCACGGAAATCGAGAAATTCAGGGAATTCATGGAATTCTCGGAATTCTCGAAATTTACGGAATTCACGAAATCCAGAGAATTCATGAAATTCACTGAATTCTTTAAATGTACTGAATTCTTGGAATTCATTGCATTAAGGAATTTCGTGAATTCCTTGAATTTCGCTGACATTTCTTAATTAATTTTTTTTTCTGAAAAAAATCTCCTCGCCCTCCGCTGGGAATCGAACCACAAAAATTCCGATTGCCGGTCTTGTGCTTTCCCATTAAGCTACTAGAGAGATTAAAAAAAGAAACTTTTTTCACAAAATACGCGCATTATTTTGTACCACCTTGCAAAATACTGCGTGTATTTTCTGAAAAAAAGTTTCTTTTCTCAATCTCTCTAGTAGCTTAATGAGAAAGCACAAGACCGGCAATCGGAAGTTCTGTGGTTCGATTCCCAGCGGAGCGCGAGAAGATTAAAAAAAAAAAAAAAATTATTTAAAATAATTTTTAATTCTTATTTCCATTCAGTCTGAAAAGACTTTTAAAATTTCTGTTATTCTCTGATGATAATACAGATTCCTTGAAAAATTTTATATTTCTTATTTTCTTATAGAACCCACTGACGTGCTTGCGTGAAACGATTCCTAATGTAACATGTCTACTCTCTTCCATGCGACATTCTCTAGCATCGCGTCAAGGGATCTCCATGAAAGAATCCTTCCTTTTTCAAAGAACTTCCATAAATTCAGGTGATATCGAACCCGTGGATCTGGATAGACATGCCGCATGGCTTTACACGAAATCCCCAGACTATCCGATTGCTTGCCCGAGAATTCGTCAAACTTCCGGTCTCAATGCACTTTCCCAAAGTCGAGAAAAAAAAAGAAAAGTACATTCATTTATATAATTTAATATTTTGATTTGAACCTTACTATCTGATTACCAGTAAGTTTACTTATTTTTGTGTGATCATACATGATGACTTTGTGAAGCTCTTCGCCCGGGGTGATTGCTAGAGAGATTGATCAGCGACTTGGGACGGAGCAGTTTTGTGAAACGGATTTCACGTTTATTCTGCGTTTTTCGCATTTGTTGTGAGGAAAATGGGAGATTTTTCACGAAAATAGGGGAATAATAGGGGAATAAATTATTGTTAATAAATTAAACGTAGGTACGATATTAAATTTGATAATTGAGTCGAAATATATTGCATCAAATCGAAAATAAGATTTTTCAATAAAAAAAGTTATTTTTGACCAAATATTTAAATTTTTAAATGAATAGTTTTATTTTTGAATAAATAGTTTATTCTTCTACCAAACTATTGAATTTTCAGTCAAAAAGATTAATTTTCTACCCAAAAAGACAATGTTCAACAAAATAAATTAATTTTCTACAAAATAGTTGAATTTACAAATTTTGAACCAAAAAATTCGAGTTTTAAAAAAATGCGTGAATTTCCAACCAAGTTATTGAACTTTGTATAAAAAATCAATCACCTACAAAAGAGTTGAATTTTCAACCTGACAATAACATTTTTCAATAAAAAAGTTATTTTCTATACAATATTAAAATTTTTAAATGAATGGTTTAATTTTCAAATAAATAGTATATTTCTATACCAAATTGTTTAATTTTTAAGCCAAAAAGACGAATTTTTTACAAAACATTGATATTTTTGACAAAGAAAAAACAATTTTTTACAAAACTGTCGAATTTTAAATTAAAAAAAAATAATTTTCCACAAAAAAGTTAATTTCCTATCCAGAAGGACGAATTTTCAACAAAATTGATTAATTTTCTACCAAATAGTTGAATTTCCAACTTATAAATTATGAATTTTCAACCAGAATTGGAAAAGTTAAGTTTTTAGATGGAAAATTTAAATTTTAACAAAAAAACACGAGTTTTGAACAATAAGCATGAATTTTGAACCAAACAATTTAATTTTTTAACAAAAAAGATCAATTATCTACAAAAGAGTTACATTTTCAACCCGAAAATATAATTTTTTACCAAAAAAGTTATTTTCTATAAAATATTCAAATTTTTAAATAAGTATTTCAATTTTTAACTGAATAGATTTATTTTCTACCAAATTGTTGAACTTTCAAGCCAAAAAGGTGAATTTTCTACAATACATTTGAAATTTCAATCCGAAAATATGAATTTTTCACCAAAAAGTTAAAATAATAATTTCTTTCGAAAAAGAACGAATTTTCGTCGAATATATATGAATTTTTAAGTAAAATATATCAATTTTCAACTAAAAAAATGTTCAATTGTGGAACTTTCAAGGCGAAAAAAATTATTTTTTACAAAAGTATCGAATTTACAATAAAAAAATAATAACTTTCCACAAAAAAGGCAATTTTGCACCCAGAAGGATAAATTTTAAACAAAATAAATTATTTTTCTACCAAATAGCTGAATTCGAACTTAAAAATGATAAATTAGAAAAAAATGGAAAAAATAAGTTTTTAGATATCAAAAGTATATTTAAAGAATTGTTTAATTTTTGATCAAAAAGTTGATTTTCTAACAAAATAGTTAAATTTTTCACTAAAAATGTAAATTTTCAACAGAAAAGTTAATTTTTGAACATATAGTTGAATTTTCTATCAAATTCTTCAATTTGTAAGCCTAAATACGAATTATGTATAAAAAAGTTTTGTTTTTATTCCAAAAATATGAATTTCTATCGATAAATTTAATCTGCAACAAAATAGTTAAATATTGAACTAAAATGTTGAATTTGCCAACAAAATTAATTTTTAATAAAGCAGTTTAACTTTTAACCAAAATGACAAATTTTCAACCAAATTATTAAATTATGAAACCGTAGAAATAAATTATCTACAAAAAAGTTCGATTTTCCTCCCAAAAATATGATTTTTCAACAAAAAAATTAATTTTCTGCCAACTATTTTAATATTCAAAATAATGTTTTCATTTTCAACAAAAAAGTTGATTTAAAAAAAAAAAAATTTAAATTTTGTACTAAAAATATAGATTTTAAAAAAGCAGTTAATTTTCAACCAAAGAATTGAATTTTCTATCAAATGGTTGAATTTTTTAGCCAAAAAGAAGATTTTTGTACAAAACTGTTTAATTTTTCCCAAAAATATGAATTTCCATCAATAAAGTTAATTTTCAATAAAAAAAAGTTGAATTTTCTGCAAAATCGTTGAATTACCTACAAAAAGACGAATTGTCAGTAAAATAGTTCAATTTTCAACGAAAGAGATACATTTTCTACTCAAATGAAGAATCTTCAACCAAAAAATTTGTTTAACAAAGTAGTTCCACTTTTAATACAGAAGTTTAATTTTCTATCCAAAAAGACGAATTTATTAATAAATAAAAATTTGTTATTAAACAAAATAAAAAAATAATCCAAATTGTTGAGATTTAAGTAAAAAGATGAATTTTTTGGCAAACACTTGAATTTTCCACCCGAAAATATGATTTTCCAACAAAAAAGGTAATTTTATACCAGATAGTTATTTTTTCAAATAAATAGTTGAATTTTTAACCAAGTGGTTGATTTATCTATAAAAATACTTGAACTTTCAACCAAAAATATGAGTTTTCGTAAAAAGGTACATTTTAACCCAAGAATATAAATTTCTATCAAAAAAGTCAATTTGCAACCAAACAGTTGAATTTTCAACTAAAATTATGAATCTTTACCGACCATAAGAAAAATTTTTTGTGTGGGTAGTTTAACTTCAAACAAAGAACTTGATTCAAGAAAAAAAAAAGAAAACTTGAATTCTCAAAAAAACATTTAGCAGTTGCAATTTTAATTAAAAAATGTTTAAATTTTAAATCTGCAAGAGTTAAACCTAAATTTTCAAGTAGAAAATATCAATTTTCAATTAAAATTATCAAATAAAATTATCAATTTTCAACAAAAAATGGAAAAGTTGCCTTTTCAGTTAAAAAATTTATTCTCAACCAAAAAAAAAACGAATTTTCAAGAATTAGTTGAAATTTTAACCAAAGAGATGAACTTCCAACTAAAGTTATGAATTTTCAAAAACAAAAATAATGTTTTGACGACCAAATATTTCAATTTTTAACCAGAAAAATTACATTTAAACGAAAAAGATTATATTTTAACCAAAAAGATTGTATTAATACCAAAGAGATTATATTTCACCCAGAAAATTAATTTTCTACAAATGTCAAAAATAAATTTCACTTCAATTAGAATTTGGACTTTTTTTTCTTTTCAGGCTTAAAAGAAAGCGAGATTTTTCCCATCAAGAACCTTAAGTTTAAAAAGTAGACCGATATTTGTCTATTTATGAAAATAAGCACTATTTTTCGAATTTTTTTTTTCATTTCAGGATTAAAAGAAAGCTGAGATTTTTATTTTTGAAAAACCTTGAGCTAAAAAAGTGGGCTAACATTATTTGTTTATGAAAATAAGCGTTGAAGAAACACTTATCTACATTTTATATTGCAATTATTAATCAACACAATAAATAAATATTTGTCATAATGTTATCATTTATTATCTACCATTGTGTGATAATGTTATTAACAAATCATTAAACAATCACTCAAATCATTTCAATACAAATTAGTTTGAAAATCGAAAACTGTAGATAGGCTTTTTCCTCCCGAAGCTTGAACCGAACTGGGTGAGAATCAGGAGGAAGAACCTCTCTATCTGAACGTTTCCGAATTGAATTAGAATTTCCAATTACCTTTTCCACATATTTTTTCAGTACGAATCCAGCGATATATAAAATGAATTTTTCATAAAAAATGTAGATAGATCCTTTCTTGAGAAGTACGGCAGTGCAGAATTGAACCTAGATGAGCAACAGGGTGGGTACATAACTTACGTGGAGGCGGTGATGCTGCCGTCCGAACGATCTACATCCTACAAGACACACCACACCTCAATGGAATAAATTTACATGCACCTCGACTCAATGAGCACCGAGGAAACAGTAACAGAGACATACCCTCTGGCGTCTTCTTTGTTCGCGAATAACAAACAGACGAAGCAATAAAACGAAAAATAACTTGGATTTTCGCCTCCCTTCTTCTGCAAATTGACACATCAGCTTCTAACTTTCTATTGTAGTAACGCGATCTCTTTAAAGTTGCGAGTAAATAATTTTTTTTTCAGATAAATGAAAAGCTTATTTAACTTTGACATGGTCATCGTTTTAGATTCATCAATATAGTTCCAACTTAGCTGCTGATCAAACAGAACAGTTCGGACAATCCTGACGATAGTCCGTCCCGGACTTTGATAAAATGACAAGATGAGAAAAGAAAAAAAAATTATTAATCCTTTCCAAAATATTATTAATCTAATGCTAAAGATGAAAAGACACCTCTCAGTGATCCGGGAGTATATAAAATCCCTTGTTCTCGTGGCAAAGTCTATACTGGAGAAACCGGGAGCGCGGTGAGCCAGCGTGTGAAGGAACATGAGAGTAAAGTCAGGCTAAAGAGTAAACCTACATCAGCTTCATCATAACAACTTTTTTTTTCTCAGCTCAACTTCAGATTCAGGAATCCTAATTTACTTATATTTGTTAATGAAATAGAATCGAAGTATCTCGTAGCCCGAAAATTCGGGACGATTGTTGAATTTTCAGTTCAAAAAATTAATTTCACAACAGAAACAAATTAATTTTTAACAAAATAGTTAGATTATCAATCAAAGTCATTAATCCACAAAAAATAGTTTCAAGCTGTGGAATGAAACCCTTATTGGTATCATCTTCCAAAGCTGACTTAATTTATCTTCACTCAATACTAATTGTGTCCTCAAATCATCTATTTCTGTCTTGAGCTGATCATTTGCAGATCTCAACTTTTCCAATTCAGCTTTCAGAAGCTTCAGCTCTTCATTGAGTTCTTCCAATTTCTGAAAGCTGCTTTTTTCTCAGCTTTCTCAGCTGTCAGTTTTCTTTTCAAATCTTCGATTTCTTCTTCCAGAATATTTTTCTCGTCCTTTTTAGACAAATCTTCACCTTCAAGTTCTTTGATCTTCGCTTCAAACTTGTTTAATTCTTTCCTTAGATTCTAAACAGCTGCCTTCAAGTTATCAATTCCACTTTCCAGTATGCAAACATCTGACTGAGATTGATCACAATGCTTTGCCATTTCAGCAAGCTGAGTTTTCAAATCACCATTTTGAACTATAATCTTAGCTGGAGACAATTATGACCATCCTTGCGTTCATCAAACTTCGTGAGAAAATATTTGCACTAATTTTTGGAATCATTTAATTCATCTTCAGCTTCTTTCTTTTCGATTTTCAAGGAGTACTTTACACTCCGAATCAGATTTTAATTGATCAACTTCCCCTTTTGAAGAAATAAGTTCTAATTTAGCATTATCTGATTCACTAGGCACCTTTTCATTTTGATTCTTGAATGACCTCATTTTTTTATTTGCTTTATTCTTTTCTTCATTTTGACCATCTCCGTTTGCTTTAAGATTCGAATTTTCATTCCTTGAAGAATCTACTTCTTAATGCATTACAATAATTAATATTAATTCATCATTAATATCATCGATAAAAATAAATATAAATAGGAAATAGGACAGCTCCTAAACAACCCTAAAGATAAAAAGACACCTCTCGGTCATCCGGAGTATATAAAATCCCTTGTCCTCGTGGCAAAGTCTATATTGGAGAAACCGGGAGTGCGGTGAGCCAGCGTACTTTAAATTGTTCCGAAAGTTTTAATTGAGCTTCAAATGTTACCTTAGAATTAATGCTTAAATCCTTCAATTGTCTTTCATCTTCAAAAAAAATGTTTATAATCATTAATATCCAGTTCACCATGGAAATTCAACAAGATTAATCAGCTTAATCAATCAGCAATCAATCTGAATTGATCAGCTTCTCAATTGAATTCAAAATAGTCACAAACGAACGATTACACAAAAAAACAAATTCAGAACTTCAATTTCCACTTTATATACAAAATTCGCAAAATAGTGGAATTTATTTTTAAGCTTCATTTGACAGTTATGCTTATTTTCATAAATGGAAAAATAGCGGACATCAATTTCTGCTTTATCAAAAAAATTCGGAAAACAATGAAATTTATTTTTAAGCTTCATTTGAAAGTTACGCTTATTTTCATAAATATAAAAATATCGGCCTACTTTTTATTCTTAAGGTTCTTCTTGCGCTATAAAATGTAGATAAGTGTTTCCTCAACGCTTATTTTCATAAACAAATCATTTTTAGCCCACTTTTGCAGCTTAAAGGTTTTTAAAGAAAAAAAAACTCAGTATAAACTTGTCATTTTCATCCTTCAACTTTTCTATTTCGTTTCTTAAATCAGCTACAGTATTTTTCAAGGCCTCGAGTTTCTTCCTAGAAGCTTCTTCAATATGTCCGTCATGGTTCAATATGTCTTTCATAACAAACAAATTCAGAAAGCAATAAGAAAATACACTCGAAAAAACAAATCAACACAACCTACTAAAGAAAGTGAAAGAAAAAACGACCACCATCCTACCCTAAATTCGAGGTATCACAGAAGGAATAGGAAGAATTCTTGGCAAACACAACATCCAAACCATACTTAAGCCACCTGCGAAAATAGGACAGCTTCTAAATAACCCTAAAGATAAGAATGCATCTATTAGTGATCCGGGAGTATATAAAATCCCTTTTTTTTTGGCAAAGTCTATATTGGAGAAACCGGGAGGGCGGTGAGCCAACGTGTAGAGGAACATGAGAGTAAAGTCAGGCTAAAACATTTCACGCAATCGGCCCTAGCTGAGCATCATATCAAAAAAAGATAAGTCAACACAACATATTGAAGAAAGAGGGAGACAAACGAACATCATTCTACGGTACATTCAAGGTACACAGAAAAAATAGGAAGAATTCTCAGCAAAGACAGTATCCAAACCATATGTAAACCACTTGCGAAAATAGGACAGCTTCTAAATAATCCTAGAGATAAAAAGGTTCCTCTCAGTGATTTCGGCGTATATGAAATCCCTTATCTTGTGGCAGAGTCTATATTGGAAAAACCGGGAGAGCGGTGAGCCAATATGTAAAGAAACCTGAGAGTAAACTCGGGCTGAAACATTTTACGCAATCAGCACTAATTGAGCGTCATATCGAAACAGGACATATCATTTTACTGACAAAACAACCTTCATCGCAAAAACGTAAAATATTTTTCCGAAAAACATAGATAAGCAATAGAAATCTTAAAACATCCTAATAACATCAATAGGGACAATGGATATAATAATAATTAGATTTGGCTTCCCGTGCTCCCGGGTTTTTAAGAAAAAGACATGATTGGCCAATCAAGTTTGACCAGTCTCCACGGTGGGGCGCTCTGGCCAATCACAGGCACCGTAGAGAATACATATATAAGAACAACATAAACTGAAACTTCATAAATTGAGTGATAAAAATTACCTCTGCTTTTTTCAAAAAAGATGATAGTTACAAACCTCAAATTTTCACAGATAGTCGAAAATGAATTTTATATGATAAACTTTTTTGATTTTTTTTAATCACTTGAATAATAATTTTATGAGTTTCAAAAGCACTTTCATACATCAGACTTCACACTTTTTCCAAATATTTTTAGGCGAAAGTTCATTCTTCTGGGTTGAAATCTTTAGTATTACATTTTTAGTTTGGAATTCATCACGAAATTTAATTTTTTTTGTTGAAAATGTAAATATTTTGGTGAAGATTCTTTTTTTCAAAAACTCAATTATTTGTTTGAAAGTTTGACTACTTTGTTAAAAATTCATTTTTGATTGAAAATTAATTTTTTTAGCTGAAAATTTAGCTATTCCATTTCAGATTGAAAATGTATATTTTTTAGTAAAAAATGTAACTCTCTGGTTGTGAATTTATCCTTTTTAGTTGGAAATTCGTGTATTTTGATGAAAATTCTTTTATTTTTTGTTCAAAATGTTACATTATGGTTTAAAATTAATTTTTCTTAAATGACGATTTAACTATTTTCTTGAAAATTCGTCTTTATTGATTGCATTTACCAATTTTTCCTTTTGAATTAAAATATTTTTTGATTCAATTATAAACGATTTTTTTTTTGGTTGAGGATTCATAATTTTCCTTGAAAATTCAACTATTCGATTCTAAATTACCATTTTGTTTGAATTTCATATCTTTGGATTCAAAATTCCATTGCTTTATAGAACATTGAACTATTTGGTTGACATCTAACTTTTTCGTTGAAAATTCATCTATTTTGTAAACAAACAATTATTTTTAAATTGAACCATTTTGTAGAAAATTAACTTTTTGGCGGAAAAATAATATTTGGCCTCAAAATTCAACAATTTAGTTGAAATACTTTTTAAGAAAATCCTTTTTTTTTACTGAAGATTCATAATATTAGTTGAACAATCAACTATTTGGTTGTAAATTACTTTTTTTGTTGAAAAATAATATTTTCAGTTGAAAATCCAGCTGTTTTTGCTTCCTCATATTTATATATTTAATTTGTCTTTCTGGCTTTGAAATTCAACAATTCTGTTGATAATTTATATTTTCTGTTGAAAATTTCCTTTTTTTTGTAGAAATTTAATCTCCTTTGTTGAAAATGTAACTACTGGGTCAAAAGATGTACTACTTTGTCACAAATTCATTTGTTTGTTGATATTTTTTTTGGACAATGTTAATTTTCTTGGTGAAAAATGCATATTTTTGTTCAAAATGTAATTATGTTTTTAAAAATTGATGTTTATTGGTTGGAAATTCGAATACGTTGTTGTTTTATTGTTGAAAATTCGCCTTCATTGATTGAATTCAACAGTATTTGATTACAAATTAAATTTTTTTTTGAATGAAATAACAACTATCACAAGTTTCGATGAGATTTCTTTTTTTTTCAAATAAACTATTCAAGTTGAATCACTTTGGAAAAATTAATTTTTACAACTACTTTGTTTAAATGCAATATACACTGAGAATCCCATTTAAGCAACTCCCATTTAAGACAATCCTAGAATTTTTGTCCTTGAAATTCGGTGTGCGGGGACAACAGGACTGGAAGACAGACTGTGCTTAGTCAAGCGTGACAAACAGCGAGAGATCCGCCCTCTCAGCGCATTAGTTGTATCAGGTTGCGTCATGCGTCCAAATACAACCGAAATGATTCATGAGGCCTTGCCTGTTTACGTTCACGTTCGTTCTTGTTGTTTTTGTGTTTCTTGATATCTCAAATTGATAACAGTTTAAAATAGAAGCACCTGTTAATTATTATTACCTGTAGACATAGTGGATACATCTTAAAAAATTTGTAAATGAATAAATTTCTATAGAGTAACATTTCAGTTGGGAACAAACTGCATGGATTCGTTACAAAGTAGAGATTTTTGATTAATATCAATAATCTCAACTCTAAATTATACCTAAAACCAGGAAATTATGCAGATATTCGAAAGTATAGGCTCTCACATTCCATGAGTTATTTGCATGCGAATTTACTCTTCGATACAAATAAGTGTCGGTTTCCTCCCCACAAGGAAAAAATTTCTTGAGACGTACGAGAGAATCTAGAATATATTAAATTCAAGGAATTTCGAGATTGTTCGAGAATTTACTATTTTCAACAAATTTTGTATATTTTTATTATCTTTAAATAAGGGAAACATTAAGTTGATATGAAATTACATCAACTTTGTTGTTTTCCTCGCGTATTGTAATATCTCAATTTAAAAAGTTAATGATACGAAATACACTCAACTCCCGATATAAGCACCCCGATTCACAATATTTCTAGAATTGACCTCACCCGCAGTTTCGTGATGAGAGGAGTCGCGGAGCCGTGAGAGAGGATTTGCTCAGTCAAGCGTGACGAACAGCTCGAGGGCCGCACTTTCAACGCGTTAGTTGCATCAGGTTGCGGCATGCGTCCACAGCCAACAGAAATGGTTTATGGCTATTTACGTTTGGATTCCGCCTTGCCCACTTTGACATTTCACCTAGTTAATAACACAAACTTTTAAACAAAATAGTAGAATTTTCAACCAAAAAAGACGAATTTTCAACCAAAAATATAATAGTAGGCTTTTCAGTTAAAAAAAAATTATCTTTCAACAAAAAAGATGACTTTTCTACCAAAAGAAGAATTTTTAATCCAAAAGACGAATTTTCTATCCAGAAAGATGATTGTTCATCAAAACAGTTGAATTTTCGACCAAAAAGATGAATTTTCAACCAAATAGTTGTGCACGAACTTTTGAAAACTATAGATCAGTGCATCGACGACAGTAATTTGGCGATTGTGAATTCTCTTTGGCTAAAGCTCATTGGGCTTTAACGAACCCATTCTCATTCGTAATCTCTTGCTTCGCACTCGATTCTGTCCAAAATACGAACTTTGCTATATTATATTCAACACTATTATATCAAATGTATATTAAATTTATTTTGGTACCTCGGCCTGGGACTGCTTATTCAGATACTGCAAAATGACGCACAAATTTTATTTATAATGATTACTTTAATATTTTTTCCTTATTTGGCATTAAATTTTATTTTCAAAAGCCAAAAAGCCCATTTTTTTATTTCTAATGTATTCTTATAATTTATAACTTATAACTTTCGGGTCATTTTCAAACAATTTAATTTTTTTATTTTCAGTCATATTTTTTTTACGATTATGAGAAAATCTACTCGTCTTATCAAAAAATGAATGATAACAAATTTGAAGATTCTTTCTGGGTGAACAACTTTCGTCTATTAACTTTTTTTCGAACTTTGTGTCATTTTTCGAAAAAAAAACTATTTATTATTTTTATTGATATTTTTCATGATTAAAATTAAAACTGCACGTTTTATCAAAAATTGAACAATGGCAAATTTATAGATCTTCTTCGGATCTATAAGTATTGTGCATAATTTTTTTTCGTACCTTGCGTCGTTATTCTAAAATCTAATAAAAAAGGATAATTTTTAGTTAGTAAAATAAATTTTCAACCAAAAAAATAACGAATTTTCAACAAAACAGTTAAATTATCAACCAAAGAAATAAATTGTTAACCAAAAAGACGAAATTTCAACTAATGAGAGTACTCTTTTACCAAAAGAGGCGGATTTTTAACAAATAGTTAAATTTCTATAGAAAGCAGATAAATTTTCAAATAAAAATAGAATAATTAAATTCTCAGTGAGAAAATTAATTTTCAATAAAATTAAAGTAAATTGTCAGCAAAATAGTCTTATTTTCAACCAAGAAGATTAAGTTCCTATGAAAAAAAATTAAAAAAAAAAATGAAGTTACATTTCCAGCTGAAAAAATTAATTCTAAAGAAGAAAAAACGCAATTTTAATTAAAGATCAATTTTCAACCCATAAGA
>CAKNXH010084340.1:0-33293 GCA_932178445.1 Andricus quercusramuli
AAAAACTCGATTTTTTTAGTTGGTTTCGAAATGCAGTTCACAAGTCTTTTTTACGGCAATCAATGAATTTTATTGCTTTTTCAAATATTGTATTGTCCAATCGTCTCATAGGAAGAAAATCTTCAAAATGGAAAAATCAGTTTTTTGAAACAAGCATTTATTTTTAAGAATAAAAACGAAATATTGAAAAAAATATTCACCCCGATTCAATTAAGTTTTAGAACTTGAAAAAGTTAAAAAAAGGATAGAATCAAAAAAATATGAAAGGCAGCTAAATGTACAGAAAAAAATGGAAAAGTAAAGGAGGGAGAAAGGATAAAAATATAAAACAGGACTGGAAAAAATAAAAATAAAGCAAAAAAAGGTTGGAAATGGTACAAGTTGATTTTCAATAAAGTCTAAAAATTGATGGATAAGAGAATAAGTGCAGTGTGTAAGGAAAAGAGGTACATTATAAAGAGGAAATAACATCAAAAATAAAATAATTCATAAAAGCAAAAGCAGAAAAAAGAAAAGAACATAATTACGAGAAAAATTAGCGAAGAAAAGAGAAATATAAAAAAACAAGAAGGGAGAAGAGAAAGAGAAGAGAAATATTATAAAAAATAACGGAAGGATTTTAGGAAGAAATTGAAGAATGGAAGAAAACTTGTTACGAAACATGAATGTTGATGAAAAGAGGAAAATTAGGATGATAAAGAATCACATAATAATAAATAAAAAATCATTAATAATAAAGCATTAAAGCCAATTCTGCAGAAAAAAAAGAAAATAGTAAAGGATAGGAGGCAACATTATAATAAAGGAGGAAGAAAGGAGGATAATATAAAAAAGGGATGGAAGAAGCAAGAATAAAGTAAGAAAGGTTTGAAGATGGTACAAGTTATTTTTCAATAATATCTTAAATTTGATGGATAAGAGAATAAAAGGAGAGTGTAAATAAGAGAAGTAAATGATAAAGAGGAAATAAAATCGGAAGTGAGAGGAATAAAAATATTTGTAAAAATAAAAGCAGGAACAGGAAGAATCTACGGAAAAAAGATGATAAAAGAAAAGAGAAATATTTTAAAAAAGATCTGAGAAAAGAAGAAAGAAGGTCGAATGGGGAAAGAGAAGAGAAATATTATAAAAAATAAGGACCAGATTTAGAAAGATGTTAAAGAATGGAAGAAAACTTGTTACTGAGTATAAAATCTGGACGAAAAGAAGAAAGGAAGGATAATAAAGATAATGAAGAAGGAAAGAAATACGGAAGACAGCCAAATTTTCGGAAAAGAAGGAAATAGCAAAGAAAAGGAGGGAGAAAGTTACGGCAAACTTATAGTAAAGGAGGAAGAAAGGAGGAAAATATATAAAGGGATTGAAGAAACAAGAACAAAGCAAGAAAATGTTGAAAATGGTACAAGTTATTTTTCAATGATATCTAACAGTTGATGAATAAGAGAATAAGTGGAAAGTGTAAGGAAGAGAAAGTCTAAGGAAAGAAAGGTAAGAAATATGGAATACAGCCAAATGTACCAAAACAAGGAAAAGAAAAGGAGGGAAACACAGTTGGCCAACTTGTGATAAAGGATAAAGGTGATAAAGGTGAAGGGGGAAAGAGAAGAGAAATATTATAGAAATGAAGGGAGGAGTTAAGGAAGAAGTTAAAGAATGGAAGAAAACTTGTTACTAAGTATGAAAGTGGATCACAAGAGGAAAATAAGTATAATTAATATAGCATTAAAATAACAAATATATATAAAGTAAGAAGCTAAAAAATAGGAATGAAAGAAAAGAAAGGAAAGAAATAAAGAAGATAGCCAAATGTATATAAAAAAAGGAAAGGACGGAGAAAACGTTTGTAAACGTATAATGAAGGAGGAAGAAAATATAAAAAAAGGATGAAAGAAACAAGAAAGCAAGAAAAGGTTGAAAATGACACAGGTTGTTTTCAAATAATATCTAACAATTGAAGGATAAGAGAGTAAGTGAAGAGAGAGGATAAATTATAAAGAGGAAATAAAATCGGAATTGAAAGGAATAAAAAAGTTTGTAAAAATAAGAACAGGGAAAGGAAGAAATGTAACTATGAAAAAGAAGAGGAGAGAAAAGAGAAATGTAGAAAGAAGATAATATTATTCATACTCACACGTGGGCAGATCCTCACATTTTGACACAGACTGAAAATATTGTCCTATCTTTTTAATTGTTTATTTCAAGTTTTATTTCTACTATATTTGAAAATGAGTATTACACACTTTATTTATTCTTTAAATTATGTAAATTTGTTTTCAAAATTAAAAATGTGTATATAAAGTGATTTTCGGTTTCATCTGAATAAGGATTACGAATAATAAGTCTCTTTTCTCTAAAGTGTTTCGATGAAACTAACTGGATTTTCTCCAAGCTTCTCCAACTTTAAGGAGCAAGGTTCATCTGGTTTTATCTTAATGATAAAGAAATCATTAACACACTTGCTTCACATTTTGCTTCGCACATTGTTAATATATAGGGATGTTAATGTTAATGATGATCCGAGTATTCGCCACGACCTAGCGTCATGGCGGGGCAATGTGCGGGTCAAATGATAAGAAATCTTCAAGAACGTATAACAGGGGACTTTTTCGTAACTACCAATAACATTGAGTTCAGTTCCGCCGAACAAGCCTCGGCGGCGTGGCGTCGCTTATACGTGAGTGGCGCAGCCTATCTTGCGCCTTGGAGTTGGAGGGGATACACAGGAGTAAGCGAGGAGTCCGAGAGTGCTATACGCCTTCTCTTTCCAACCTATGCATCCCCTCCACCTCTAAGCCACTGGATACGCCACGCCACTCACGTACAAGCGACGCCACGCCGCCGAGGCTTGTTCGGTGGAACTGTACTCATTGCGAGTATTTATTTACTCAGCAATGCCCAAAATACCATTTTTTAAATCGCAAGCAAAATGTCCAGGGGGAAACGACTCCTAAAAATACGGTCCAACGGAGGTGGATTACTTCGGATTATTCTATTTGAAAAAAAAAATTCCACAAAAAATGTAATAGCTGAAGTGAATTTCAAACTAAAAAGATAAATTTCCGACCAAAAATAAAGCAGGATAATTTTCAAGACGTAAAATAAATTTCCAAAGAAAAAACAAACGAATTTTCAACCAAAGAAATTAATTCTTAACCAAAAAGAAGAAATTTCAACTAATCAGAGTTTTTTTTACCAATAAAGAACGAATTTTTAGCAAATATTTAAATTTTCACCGAAAACAGATAAATTTTCAACTAAAAATAGAAAAGTTAAATTTTCATGAAAAATAAATTATTTATAATAAAATTCAAGTCATTTTTCAACAAAATCGTTTAATTTTCAACCAAGAAGATTAAATTTCTATCAAAAAAGATCAATTTTCGACAAAAAATGGAAGTTATATTCCCAGTTAAACCATTAATTCTAAATAAGGAAAATCTAATTTTCAACCAAAAAGAGCAATTTTCAAATTTTCGACCAATAAGATGAATTTTCTGTCAAAATAGTAACATGAATTTTCAACAAAATATTTGAATTTTTGGAGGAATTTCCAAAAAAAAAGATGAGTTAATCACCAAGAAAATTAAATATTCTCCTATTAAAAAATTCAAAAATGAAAATTATCTTCCTCGTTGAAAATTCACGATTTTGGTTGTAAATTCAAATTTATGGTGAAGAATAATTGTAATTTGTAAGAAATTTGAGAATTTTGTTGGAAGGTCATTTTTTGTTTGGAAATTCAATTGTTCTGTTGAAAATTCGTCTTTTTGGAATGGAAATTTAACTAATTTGATCGAATAATTTATTTATTTGCTTAAAAATTTAACCATATCGTTGGAAATCTTTTTTTTTTATTGAAAATTATTTCTTTTGCAATTAAAAACTGAAGTATTCCAGTTGAAGATTCTTCATTTTAGTTGAAAATGTATTCCTTGATTACAAATTTGACTATTTTGTTGAATATTCTATTTTTTGTAAAAGATTTATTTTCAAATTGAAATTGTAAGCATTTAATTTTTGGTTTAAATTTATCTTTTTTAATTGAAAATTTAACTACTTGGTTGAAAGTTGAACTTCTTTGTTGAAAATTCATTTTTCTGGTTGAAGATTCTTGATTTCAGTTGAAAATAATTTGGTTGAAAATTTAACTATGTTGTTGAAAATTCGGGTTTATTAGTTGAAAATTAACTTCTTAACTGAACATTTCAATTATACATTTTTGAAATTGAGTTTATCTTTTTCAGTTGAAAATTCAACTAGTGGGTTGGAAATTCATCTGTTTCGTTAAATATTTGTCGTTCTTGGTAGAAAATTAATCTTTTTGGTTGAAAATTCAACTACTTGGTTAATATTCGAACTACTTGTTGAAAAGACATTTTTTAGTTTTTTTGGTTTTAGTTAACAATTCCTCTCTTTGGTTGAAAATTTAATTATTTTGTTAAAAATCGTTGCATTTTGCTTGAAATTTTAAGTTTTTAAATGTAGAATTAACTACTCGAGTCGAAGATTCATTTTAGTTGAAAATTCATCTCCTTGATTAAAAATTGGACTATTTTTCGGAATATTCGATATTTTTGTAAAAAATTTATTTTGTTACAATGAAAATGTAAGTGCTTCATTTTGGTAGAAAATTTATATTTTTTATTCAAAAATTCAACTGCTTGTTTAAAAATTCATGTATTATTTTTAAATTCGTCTCTTTTGGTAGAAAATGAATCTCTTCGGTTAAAAATTTTGAAAATTAAAAATTTTTGAATTTAAAAAATTTAAAAATTAAAAAAAAATTTAATTTAAAATTTTTTAAAAATTTAAAAAATGTTTGGTTACAAATTTTTGATTAAAAATTAGAAAATTCCACCATATTGTTAAAAAGTCAATGTTTTGTTTGAAGATTCTTCATTTTAGTTGAAAATTCATCACTTTTGTTTGCAAATTTAACTATTTTATTGAAAAATCATTGTTTTTTAGGTAACGACTTATTTTTGAACTGAAAATTTAACTATTTCATTTTTGGTGAAACATTGATGTCAACCAATAAAACCGAATTTTTAACAACATAGTTAAATTTTCAACTAAATTATTTTCAACTTAAATCAAGAATCTTCAACCAGAAAAATGAATTTTTATAGTTCAACTTTCAACCAAGTAGTTAAATTTTCAAATAAAAAAGATAAATTTTCATCTAAATAACAGTTGAATTTGTAACTAAAAAAGATACATTTTCGACAAAAATTAAATGCTTATGAATGAATTTTCAACTAAAATGAAGAATCTTCAACTGGACTATTTCAGTTTTCAATTGAAAAAGAAATAATTAAAAAAAAACAAAATTTCAACGATATGGTTAAATTTTCAAGCAAATAAATAAATTATTCGATCAAATTAGTTAAATTTTCATTTAACTAAAGAAATGCATTTTCAAAAAATAAGATTCATTGTCTACCCTAAAATAAAAATTTCTAAGATGAATTTTCAAGGAAATAGTGGAATTTCCATCTAATAAGATAAGTTTTTGAACAAAAATCAAATAGCCAAATTTCAGGTTTAAAAAATTAATTTAAAAAAATAATAATTATCTATCAGTTAATTTTAACCAAAAAATGCATTTTCAAAATAGAAGATTAATTGTCTACCCTAAAAGACGAATTTTCACGATGAATTTTCAACCAAACAGTTCAACTTCGAACTGAAAAAGATAAGTTTTCGAAAAGAAATCGAATAGTTCGAATAGTTTTTTAATTTCAGGTTAAAAAAATTAATTAGAAAAAAACTCTACCTAAAAGACGAATTTTCCACAAAACAGTTGAATTTTCTACCCAAATAGTTGAATTTTCAATCGAACGGATGAATTTTCACCCAACAAAATTTTCAAGATGAATTTTCAACGAAATAGTTGAATTTCCAACTAGAATTTGAAAAAAGTAACTTTTTACTAGTCGAGTTCAACCAAAAGATGAATTTTCAAAAAAAAAAGATAAATTTTTTACCATAAAAGACAAATTTTCAAAAAAATGCAGAAATTTTCTACAAAACAGTTTAATTTTCTACCAAAATAGTCGAATTTTCAACCGACAGAATGAATTTTCAGCGAAATAGCTGAATTTTCAACTAAAAAGGGTTAGTTTTCTTCGAAAAATCTAATAGTTAAATTTCAGGTACAAGAATTAATTAAAAAAACTAACTTTCTACGAGTTAAGTTCAACCAAAAAGATGAATTTTCAAAAAAAGAAGAATAATTTTTTACCATAAAAGACGAATTTTAAAAAACATACGTGAATTTTCTACCAAAATAGTCGAATTTTCAACCAAAATAGTTGAATTTTCAACCGAAAGAATGAATTTTCAACGAAATAGCTGAATTTTCAACTAAAAAGGATTAGTTTTCGAAGAAAAATCTAATAGTTACATGTCAGGTTAAAAAAATTAATTAGAAAAACAACTAATTTTCTATCAGTTAAGTCTGACAAAAAAAATACATTTTCAAAAAAGACAATTAATTGTCTACCCTAAAAGACGAATTTCACACAAAACATTTGAACTTTTTACCAAAATAGTTGAATTTTCAATCAAACGGATGAATTTTCAAACAAAAAGATCTACCATAAAAGACAAATTTTCAAAAAAATACGTGAATTTTCTACCAAAATAGTCGAATTTTCAACCAAACAAATTTTCAAGATAAATTTTCAACGAAATATTTAGTTGAATTTCCAACTAAAAAAAAATGTTTTCGAAGAAAAATCGAATAGTTACATTTCAAGTTGGAAAATTCATTAAAAAAAACTCATTTTCTACCAGCTAAATTCAATAAAAAAAATGAATATTCAAAGAAGAAGATTAATTTTAATAAATAAATAATAATGAATATAAAAAAATATAATAAAAATAACAATTAAAAAAAACGTGAATTTTCTACAAAACAATTGAATTTTCTACCAAAATAGTTGAATATCCATCCGAACGGAGGAGATTTCAAACAAAAAGATTTTCAAGATGAATTTTCAACCAAATAGTTAAATTTTTAACTAAAAAAGATCAATTTTCGAACAAAAATCCAATAGTTATATTTCAGGTTTAAAAAATTAATAAAAAAACTAATTTTCTACCAGTTAAATTCAACAAAAAGATGAATTTTCAAAAAAGCAGATTAATTGTCTACGCTGAAATATGAATTTTTAAAAAAATACGTGCATTTTCTACAAAATAGTTGAATTTTCAACTAAAAAAGATAAGTGTTCGAAGAAAAATCGAATAGTTACATTTCAGGTGAAAAAAAATAATTAAAAAAACAACTAATTTTTTACGAGTGAAATTTAACCAAAGAGATGAATTTTCAAGGAAGAAGATCAATTTTCTACCTTAAAAGAAAAATTTTCAAAAAAATGCGTGAATTTTCTACAGAACAGTTGAATTTTCTACCAAATAGTTGAATTTCTAACTAAAAAAGATAAATTTTCGAACAAACATAGAATAGCTACATTTTATGCATAAAACATTAATTTCCAATTTAAACAAATTTTCTACTAGTTAACTAAAAAAACGTATTTTCAACATAATTAGTTAAATCTATAACGAAAGAGATGAATTTTCAGAAAAGAAGATTAATTTTCTACAAAAAAAATGAATTTTCAATAAAATAATTACATTTTCAGCAAAATAGTTGAATTCAACTGAAAAAGCCGAATTTTGAACAAAGTATGTAGTTGAATTTTCAACAAAAAAAGAGGAATTCTCAATCAAAAATTAAATAGTTGAATTTTCAACTATGAGCGATAAATTTCCAACCAAAAATGAAATAGTTCAATTTCCATTTAAAAAAATTAATTAAACAAAAAACGAATTTTGATTAAAATTATTAAATATACAACCAATAAAATAAATGTTTAACATAGTAATTAATCCTTTAACCACGTAGTTGGATTTTCAACCAAAAAAAAAAATGAATTTTTAATGAAATAAAATTAAATAAATTTTTTTTTTATCAAAACAGTTAGATTTTTAACCAAGAAGATGATTTTTTAACGAAGTAGTGAAAATTTAAAAAAAAATTTAGCGCACTTTAGAAATAATAAACAGAGGAACACATTTTTTTTAATAATAAGGAAACGTTCAGATTTACAAAAATCAGGAGCGCCTAAATAAATAAATTGTAATGTAGTGCACATTAAAACAATTATATACATTTTTGAATCAGTGAATCTAAAATCAAGAAAATAAGTTAATCAAGCGCGAAATTGAAAAATTTAATATTTTGAAGGTTTTGGAATGAAATTTCTAGCCGAAAATGGAAATTGAAATTAATACCAAAAGCGCAAATAATCTAAAAAAATTAATTTGAAATTGAGAAAAAAAATTTAATCAGAATTTTTCAAAAATAATTTTAAAAATCGAATTAGGAGCTGTTTCATTTCAGACAGAATTAGGAAAAAACAAATCGAGAGCGTCAAAATGATGGCGCACAAATTTAAAAATAAATTAAGATATCGCGAAAAGCGATTAGAAGCGCTCGAAGTTTTTCATTTTTAAATTTGAAAAAGAAAACCGATACAGATAAAGGATAAGTTTCTGATAAGAACTTTGAGGATAAACTTTCCTATAGGAATCTTTTAATTCTTTGATGGATTTTATCTCTCTTCTGCAGATAGTGAATAATGAATAATCATTGACAGAAATTGAATGAATGAACTTTTATTGTAGGCTCATGCGTGTATTTTATTTACACAAATAACATTTTTACTTTAATTATTATTTTCTCTTGGATTTTTTTTTCAAAATTAAATAAATACAAATATTATTAAAAGGAAAAAAAGAAAATTTAAATTAAAAAAAAAATCTTAATTAAACTGCAAAATTTCTAATTTTTTTTTAGTATTATTAGATTTGAACTTACTTTTTGAAAATTAGGATCCCCGTTTAGGAATATTCAGTTTATTTATGAGAACTACAATAGAACAATGTGCTTATCATTGAGCAAGAAAAGTCTATTTTTCATAGAAAAGGCTATCAGCCTCTCTTATTTGCATCTTTATTAATCGTTTCCACAACTGTTTCCCTTCAGAAAATATCTTTATCATTAATTTACGTTCTATTAATGAACTATCATGAATTAACAAATTTTCTGCTTTTCAGTAACTTTGTAATTTGTTGGAAAATTCAAGAATCCATTATTTGTAGGGTTTCGTAGCCTCGGGCAGAAACCCCTATAGTTTCTGTAGGGTGTCCGTCCATCCGCCATTCTGTCCGTCCTTCGTACTTTTTTCTATAACCGACTTTACCTCACACTCTAGCCGACTTTAACTCACACTCTAGCCGACTTTAACCAACACCCTAGCCGACTCTAGCTCACTCTCTAGCCGACTTTAACTCACACTCTAGCCGACTTTAACTCACACCTTAGCCAACTTCCCCCCATACCCTAACTGACTTTACTCCGTACCCTAGCCGAATTTCCGCCGTACTATATCTGTATTCACTCGACCGTAGCCTCCCGACTTGACCGACTGTAGCCAACTGTACCACGTACCCTAGATAAATTTAGCCCTCACCCTGTCCAACTTGTTCCCGTACCCTAAACGACTTTAATCTGTACCCTAGCCAACTTTACCCCATATCCTAGCATACCCTATTAGACTTTCCTCCTTATCCTACCCGAATTCACCCCAACTCTAGCCAACTTTACCCTGTACCCCAAATAATTTTACACCATATTCTAACTGACATTAAGTCGTACTCTAGCCAACTTGAACTCCTAACCTAGCCGACATCATCCCGTATTCCAGCCGAATTTATCCTGTGACATGCCCAAATTCAACCAGTACTTTAGCCGACCTTCCCCCTTACCCTAATTGAATTTACCCGATTCTTTAACTGATTTTACCCCGTGCTCTAGCCGAATTTACTTTGTACCCTAAAAGACTTTACCCTGTAGCCCACCCGACTTCAACCCGTATGCTAGCCGGTTCCCCCTATACCCTACCTGACTTTACCCCGTAGCTAAGCCTAATGTACATCGTACCTTAGCTTATTTTACTCCGTAACATAGGCGACTTTACACTGTGCCTCAGCCGATGTTACTCTGCACTCTAGTCGATTTTACTCTGCACTCTAGTCGACTTTACCCTGTACCTGAGCCGACATTACCCCGTACCCTAGCCGACTTTACTCCGTATCCTGGCCGAATTTACCCTGTACTCTAGACGAATTTACAGATTTTACTCTTGCTGAGTTTACCTCGTACCGTTACCGAATTTACCCTGTACCCTAGCCGACTTTATCACTTAACTTTGCCGACTTTACTCATCACTCTAGCCGAGTTTAACCCGCACTGTAAATGACTTTACCCCGTACTGTTGCCGATTTTACCCCGTACCCTAGCCGACTTTACTACGTATCCTTGCCGACTTTACTCCACGCTCTAGCCGACTTCACCCCATACCCTGACTGAGTTTACATCGTACTTCAGCCGACTTTACCCCATACCCTACCTAAATGTACCCCAACCCTGGCCAACTGTATCACGTGACCCAGTAGGGGAAGTGACTTAATTAATGTCTTAATAGGCTACCATGGCAAAAGTATCGGATAGGAATTCCTTCAGAACCAATCCGATGTCATCCGAAACATTCCGGAATCTTTATCCGAACCAATCCGAGTCAATTCGAACCAATCCGAAAAATGTCTACATTTCGTACGATTCAGATCGGTGAAAAATTAATCCGACTCAATCCGGTTCAATCCGAACTTCCAATCCGAATCAATCCGAGTTCGGATTGATTCGGATTCATTTGGATTGAAACTTTGATTCGGATTGGTTCGTTTTGAATTTCGCATTGAACCGGATTGATTCGCATTAATTTTCAGACGATTTGGGTCAAACGAAATTTAGAACTTTTTTCGGATTGGTTCGAATTGACTCGGATTGGTTCGGATACAGATTCCGGAATGATTCGAATTGATTTGGATTATTCTTTCTCCAAAGATATTCTCAGTTAAACCAGATTTCTCGAATTGACTTTTTTTGCTGATATTTAGCTTATTTACACCTCCTTTTACGACTTTTAGAACCATTTTGTCATTTCCATCATGGCTCCTGTTTTGGCGGGAAAAGCGAAGGAGAGCGCATGCGCCTTAGTATTTAAAATCTCGCGGTATTTTTGAATTTAAAAACCTACTTAAGTTTTTTCCTAAATTTTAAATTATCTTCAATTAAGTAATATTTTGAAATCTTCTAGATTTTTCAATTATTAAGTTTTCAATCTAAATAATTAATTAATTTATGAATATTTGTCAATTAAGGCAATCAGTAAATTTGAAGAAGGAAATCGATGGAAAAAAGAAGATCGGACCATTCGATTAAAGTGGACGTGTATTTTTTTTTTGAGGAATCGTCGTGACCTATGTGAGAAACTTAATTGAATGAATGCCAATATAAAATTTTGATCAGAGGGTTTTTGCGCTGATGGAACGAATCGCGGAAAAATGGTCCTCTCTTGTCAATCAACAGTCCTTGACTGAATGGCGGACATGTAAGACCTATGTCACTGCCCGAGGCGATTCTTTTATAAAATCAGACTAAAACCTTATTTATTTTTCCCCCTTCTCTCTCCTCGTCGAACCAACTCTTCTTCCTCAAAAAACGTCAACAGTCAAAAGGTCCAAATCCCGCCAGTCCACGTGACAGTCCGTCGTCGAAAGTCAAAACCGGGGAGATAGAAGTCGAAACTCAACCATAACTTAAGTTTCAAAGTTTATCAACCCGCGATTTTTCGAATTTAGGTAAATTTCAAGTCGGAAACCGACCAACTTGTCGGAATTTTCTCGAATTTAAATATCAACCTTCAACCTTCAACCTTTGAGGATTTTTAACCTTCAAGATATACAAAACTTGGAAAATTTTCATGAGGTATCAAGGTGAGTATTTAATAGCTTCTCAGAAAGAATTCTTATTATTTTATCAAACTGGATTTTGATTATTGAATTTCTTTAATTTTAGAGGATCCCAAATTTGGGTGGTCCAAGTTTTTTTGTCTTTTGAATTACTTACTTTTGAAATATATCTCTCTCTAATTTGAATATTTATGGAAAGTAAAGGCACCCAAATTTGGGTGCTTCAGACACTAAAGGCACCCGAATTCGGGATCTTTGAAAACCTAACAGTCCCAAGTTTCGTTAACTTTCAAATTTGAGGCACCTAATTTCTGGTGCTACAATCAAGGCATCTAAATTTGGGTGCTACAATGAAGGCATCCAAATTTGGGTGCTACAATGAAGGCACCCAAATTTGGGTGCTGCGAAAAAGTTGACTGAAATTCGTAATTAAGAGGAGGAGAATTAATTTTAATATTTGACAGAATAATTTGAAGAAGCTGGGGTCGATCGCTGGTGGTTGTACGGCCCCCATCGCTCGAGAACCCGAGGATTCGTCATTGAGGAATACCTGATATGGATGTCGACCCGACCGATAGCAACAACGAAGAAAACTGCAACACTAACACGCAGCGACTTATCGCCGAAAATGGCGGCCGATGCATGAGCACCCAGGCGATGCAATCACTCTATGATTTGAGACAAAATAATCTTCTTTGTGACGCCATAATCAGGCTCCAAGATGGCGGAGTTTTTCACATCCACAGAGCTATTTTGTCAGCCTGCAGCACCTACTTCAGGTTCCCTATTATATCAATAAAAAAGAAATTTTTATTTTGGGTGCACCCAGAAAAGGGTTCTATCTGGGTGTATACAAAGAACGTCTTGTGCACCCATTTTCGTATCTGCAAACTTTCAGTGTCTTTGGATACTGAGATGCCAAATCTGGGATCCCGGATCCCAAACTTGGAGACCCAAAACTTCTAGGGTATTCTAGACTATTCAAAAATAATCTATGATTTTCTAGAATTTTCTGTAATGTGCCAGAAGCTTTTGAAATTGTGACAATTTTGAATTTGGGTCCACCCGGAAATGGGTTCCATCTGGGTTCCACTAAATTTAGGCGCTTTTTGTATCCATTTTCGAATCTGCCAACTTCAAGCGTCTTTGGATACTCAGATACTAAATCTGGGATCCCGGATCCCAAATTTAGATGCATAAAACTTCTAGAGTATTCTAGACTATTCAAAAAGGATCTATGATTTTCTAGAATTTTCTGTAATGTGCTAGACGCTTTTTAAATTGTGAACATTTTGAATTCGGGTGCACTCAGAAATGGGTTCCATTTAGATACCACCAAATTTAGAGCTTTTTGCATCCATTTTTGAATCTGCCAACTTCAAGCGTCTTTGGATACTCTGTTATTAAATGTGGGATCCCAGATCCCAAATTTAGGGGCATAAAACTTATAAAAGTATTCTAGACTATTTAAAAGAGATCTGTGATTTGCTAGAATTTTTTGTAATGTACTAGACGCTTTTGAAATTGTGACAATTTTTATTTCGGGTCCACACAGAAATGGGTTCCATCTGGGTGCCACCCAATTTAGGCGCTTTTTGTATCTATTTTTTAATCTGCCAGCTTCGAGCGTCTTTGAATACTCAGATACTAAATCTGGGTTCCCGGATCCCAAATTTGAATGCATAAAACTTGTAGAGTATTCTAGATTGTTCAAAAAGGATATATAATTTTCTAGAATTTTCTGTAATGTGCCAGCAGCTTTTGGAATTGTGACCATTTTGAATTCGGGTGCACCCAGAAATGGGGTCCATCTGGGTGCCACCAAATTTAGGCGCTTTTTGTATCCATCTTTGAATCTGCTAGCTTCGAGCGTCTTTGGATACTCAGATGCTAAATCTGGGATCTCGGATCCCAAAACTTTTAGAGTATTCTAGACTATTCAAAAATTAGATATGCTTTTCTAGAATTTTCTATAATGAGCCAGAAGCACTTGGAATCATGAAAGTTTTTATTCTGTTGCACCCAGAAATGGAGTTTACCTGGGTGCCACTAAAGGGCGCTTTTTCTACACTTTTTGAATCTGCCAGATTTGTGCTTCTTTGTGCACCCAAATCCCGAATTTGGGATTCCGGATCTCAAATTTGGGCTCTGAAAACTACTAGAGTGTCCTGGACTATTCGAAAATAATTTAGAATTTCCTAGAAATTTTCTAAATGTTGGAGAATTTTCTATAATGTGCCAGAAATGGGTTCCGTCAATTTGGCTAACTGTAAGGTCTTTTAAATCGGGTGCCAGAAAATCTGGGTGCCTCCCTATATGAATGATTCAACTTCCCAAATTAGAACCCAATTAACTACCAAATTTCAGCATCTACAGCTTCGCAGATCCCACTTCAAATTCCGGATCCCATATTCGGGCACCTAAAAAATTTCTATTTTTTACAGAGCCTTATTTACAACTACTCTCCACTCCCGAGAGAAGACAGACGTCCTTCTACCAGGAGTCAGTAGCAGGACGATGACTTTGTTACTGGAATATGCATATTTACGATCCCTGGAAGTCACCCGAGAAAATGTCTGTCAGCTTTTAATCACTGCGGACTATCTCAGCATCCTTGGTGTCCTGGAACTTTGTTGTGATTATTTGAGGGAAAATTTAGCAGCCGAAAATTGCATTGGGGTGATGAAATTTGCAAGGGAACACTTTTGCAGGGGATTAGAAGCAGACGCTCATCGATTTGTAATGAGGCACTTTGTGCAGGTGCAACACTAGCCGTGAGAAATAGTATAATCTCTCATTGGATTAATCTATGGCTCAATTCGATATTTATTTAATTTAATATTCTTTTTTACTTTTTGTACCTTCTTCCTTTCCCTTCCAAGCATTTTTTGGATTTTGCTAAAATTAACTCTTCTCTTTTTATTTTGTTTCTCATTTCACCTTTCCTTACCTCTTCCTTATTTATCTTTTCCCATCCTTTCTCCTTTCTCTTCACTTTCCTGTCCTGTTTTTTACCTTTCCTCCTTTCCCTTCTTTTAGATTTTTAATTCACCTACAATTATCGTTCCTCGTTCCCTTTGGCTTCTTCTTTCTCCTTTCCTTTCCTTATTATCCTTCCCTCTTACATTCTCTTTCCTTCTCAACCTCCTCCCCAATTTCACTCCTTTCCTCTTTCCTCTGTTCACCATTTTTCTTTGATATTTTCTTCTTCCCTCCTTTTTCTCCATTCCTTTTTTGGAATAAACTGATTCAAATATTAACCACTTCTATAGGTAGCTCAAAGGAGTGACGAGGTACTAAATTTACCAATTGAAGAATTGAGAACCTTAGTAGGTGCTGACGAGTTAAATGTGAAGAGTGAGGAAGTAGTTTGGGAGTTGGTCTTAAGATGGATAAACCATGATCCTGATGCAAGAAAAGCTCATATTGTGGAACTAATGAAGAACATCCGACTCGGTCTTCTCGACACTCAATTCTTCCTTGAAAATGTGAAGGACCATCCTTACGTTACAGGAAATGAAGCTTGTCGTCCAATTATTATTGAGACTCTTAAATTCCTCTACGATTTAGAAATGATCACCCAAAAGGATGGGGAAATTCCTACTCCGGAGATTGCGAGACCTCGAGTGCCTCATGAAATTCTATTTGCGATTGGTGGATGGAGTGGAGGAAGTCCCACAAATTATATCGAGACTTATGACACGAGAGCGGATCGCTGGGTTAAGGTTTGTAATGGAGTGCAGTTTCACCGACCAAGCTTCGGCGGCGTGGCGTCGCTTATTCGTGAGTGGCGCTGCCTATCTTGCGCCTTGGAGGTGGAGGGGATACACAGGAGTGAGCGAAGAGTCCGAGAATGGTATCCACCTTCTCTTTCCAACCTATGCATCCCCTCCACCTCTAAGTCACTAGATACGCCACGCTACGCACGTATAAGCGACGCTACGTTGCCGAAGCCTCGGCGGCGTGAGTGGCGTGGCATATCCAGTGGCTTAAAGGTGGAGGGGATACATAGGTTGGAAAGAGAAGGTGGATACCACTCTCGGACTCTTCGGTTACTCCTGTGTATCCCCTCCATCTCCAAGGCGCAAGATAGGCCGCGCCACTCACGTAAAAGCGACGCCACGCCGCCGAGGCTTGGTCGGTGGAACTGACTCATGGAGAAAAAAGATTTATATAAGAGGCCGTACTTAAATTACGCAATGGACTGTAGGCCCTCTCTAAGAACCCCTCCCCCCGGGAAAAAAAATTCTAACCCCCCCCCCCCCCCACACACACACACTATTTTTGTACGTATTTTTAGTTTCCAACATTTTTTTACTAGTTATTGCTAGTAGAATTAGGCAGGGTTTTCGAGAGATTAATTTTCAGAATTCCTTTATTTTTCCTTGTCTTAATTTTGCATTTTCCTTGGTCATTAGTATTCAAATACCAGCATTTTAATCTTGAAATACTTTCAACATAAAATCTTTTATAACCGCAATAAAACAGTATTTCGGATACAAATGAAAAATTTTCAAATTTATTCATTTATTTAAAAAAAAATGTCTTTCCTACTATAAAAGATGGCTTTTTAACAGAATACTTGAATCTTCAACAAAATAATTAAATTTGTAACATAATAGTTGAACTTTCAACCTAAGAATATAAATTTCGAAAAAAAAGTATCATAGTTTATATTTCAATCAAAAAACATGAAATTCATAGAAAAAAAATGTTTTTTAAAACTGAAAAGATGAATTTTTAACAAATAAAGATTTTTCACAGAAGAAAGAAAATTTTACCTAACAAAAATAAAATTTCAAACCAAGTAGATTATTTTTTTACCAAAAAAGGAAAATTTTCAACTACAAAAGATCAATCTTAAAAAAATGGAAAAGTTACATTTTCAGTTAAAAAATTAATTAAAAAAAAAGACTTTTCCACTAAACAGTTAAATTTTCAACCGAAGACATAAGCCTTCAATAAAAAAATTAATTTTTAACAATGTAGTTTAACTTTTACCAAAGTAGTTGAATTTTCAATTTAAAAAGATTAATTTTCAACAAAATAGTTAAACTTTCAACCAAAGAGATGAATTGCTTGAAAATTGATAATTTAAACATTGTAAATTATACTTTCCAAAATTCAACAAACTCGATTTTTATTGAAAAGCTAAAATCTATAGAAGGAAAAAATTAAAAATTTAGCGTTCAACATGAAAATTTAGAATTATAAAATTGTAGCCATTGAAAATGAACAAATTATTCAATTACTGATTATCTATTTAAGAATGTTTAATTTTATCTTATTTGATTTTTAAATCAATTTTTAATTTTGTAATTCAAAATAGTTTGCTTTTTAATACTTCTTTTAGAATTATTATTCATTCTTGAAATTTTCCAATGAAATATTTTTCATTTGGAAATGCTTTATTGGTTTAAATCTTCAAATAAAAATGAAGCAACTTTAAGATATTATATTATAAAAATCAAAAATTGAACAAAAAAATAATTAAGATTGCTGTAATAGGATTCCAAATTTTTAGATTGTACAAATTTAAGCCTTTCAATTCGAAATTGCTTTATACTTACATTTGAAATGATTAAATTCAAAACTATCAAGGCTTTATTAATATGAAATTTTGAAACATTTCTTAGCAGCTATTGTCCTGACGTTTCAAATATTTGAATTTGAAACTACAATTATGAAATTTAAGATTCAAACCCTCCAAAAATTAGTCTAAAATTTAATTTTCTCAAAAAACTTTAAATTGAAGAGCTCAAATCATAAACTGCGCTTGCGTTTTTTTGAACGACCAATAGGAGTTTGGCTTAGGTTTGGCGGGCATTTTAAAAATGTGGAATAATCTATTCATTATATTTTGGTTAATAAAAGTTAATAATTAATTATTAATAAAATTTGTCTGAAAGAGGTCAAAATGACGTTGAATCGACGTCACATCGACGTTGATTTTTAAATCCCTGTAAATTGCAACGAATTTTGATGAAATCACTCATATTGCAGTATAAAAGGATAAAGATCCTATCCTATCTTTTTCAATCTCCTTCCCCCTATCTCTTCTTATCCTCGATTTATCCGCATCAATCTTTTTCTATCTTTTTGTCTCTATAAATTCACGTCTTTCTTTTCCAATCTCCTTTTCTCCATCTCATCCAATCCTGCTTCTATCAACGTCAATCTTCTTCTATCTTTTTGTCTATATAAATTCACGTTTTTCTTTCCCAATCTCCTTTTCTCTATCTCATCCTATCCTGCTTCTAACAACGTCAATCTTTTTCTATCTCTCAATCAATTTAAACTCCCTTCATCTTTTTTAATCTCCTTTTCCCTATCTCTTCTTATCCTCGATTTATCCGCGTCAATCTTTTTGTATATTTTTTTCTATATAAATTCACGTTTTTCTTTCCCAATCTCCTTTTCTCTATCTCATCCTATCCTGCTTCTATCAACGTCAATCTTTTTCTATCTCTCTATCAATTTAAACTCCCTTCATCTTTTTCAATCTCCTTTTCTCTATCTCTTCTTATCCTCGATTTATCCGCGTCAAACCGTTTATATCTTTTTGGCTATATAAATTCACGTCTTTCTTTTCCAATCTCCTTTTCTCTATCTCATCCTATCCTGCTTCTATCGACGTCAATCTTTTTGTATCTTTTTTTCTATATAAATTCACGTTTTTCTTTCCCAATCTCCTTTTCTCTATCTCATCCTATCCTGCTTCTATCAACGTCAATCTTTTTCTATCTCTCAATCAATTGAAACTCCCTTCATCTTTTTCAATCTCCTTTTCTCTATCTCTTCTTATCCTCGATTTATCTGCGTCAAACTTTTTCTATCTTTTTGGCTATATAAATTCACGTCTTTCTTTTCCAATCTCCTTTTCTCTATCTCATCCTATCCTGCTTCTATCAACGTCAATCTTTTTCTATTTCTCTATCAATCTAAACTCCTGTTATCTTTTCCAATCTCTTTTCCCTATCTCTTCTTATCCTCGATCTATCCCCGTCAATCTTTTTCTATCTTTTTGTCTCTATAAATTCACGTCTTTCTTTTCCAATCTCCTTTTCTCTATCTCATCCTATCCTGCTTCTATCAACGTCAATCTTTTTCTATCTCTCAATCAGTTTAAACTCCCTTTATCTTTTTCAATCTCCTTTTCCCTATCTCTGCTTATCCTCGATCTATCCACGTCAATATTTGTCTATCTTTTTGTCTATATAAATGCACAGAGATAAAAAACTTTGACTTTAATGAATACAGGATGAGATGAGACAGAGATGGATTAAGATAAACGTGATTTTAGATTGAAAAATAGATGAAAAATTGTACACATGATACAAGGAAGATGAGATTGGGAAAGATAGACGAGAATTTATATTGAATGAGAGATGGGAAAATATTGACGAGTATAGATGAAGGACAAGATAAGATAAAATAAGAGGGGATTGAAAAAGATTGACGGAACTTCAGATTGATAGAGATATGGAAAAATATTGACGTGGATAGATAAAGGATAGGATGAGATAGAGAAAAAGGTATTGAAAAAGATAGAAGTGAATTCAGATTGAAAAATAAATGGAAAAAGATAGGTGTTGATAGATGTATGATACAATGAGATAGGGGAAAAAATATTGGAAAAGAAAGACGTGAATTTAGATTGACAAAGGGATAGAAAAAGATTGAGGTGGGTAGACAAAGGAAAAGGTGAGACAGATTGAAAAATAGATAGAAAAAGATTGACGTTTACCTTCCCCCATCCTTTCTTTTTTCTCTTCACATTCCTATCCTGTTTTTTACCTTTCCTCCTTTCCCTTCTTTTAAGTTTCTTAATTCACCTACAATTATCTTTCCTCGTTCCCTTTGGCTTCTTCTTTCTCCTTTTCTTTCGTTATTCTCCTTCCCTCTTACATTACAAGGTGAGACAGAGGAGAGGGTATTGTAAAAGGTAAACGTGAATTTAGATTGAAAAATAGATAGAAAAAGATTGACGTTTACCTTTCCCCATCCTTTCTCTTCACTTTCCTGTCCTGTTTCGATCCTGTTTGATCCTGTTTTGGGAATGTAGGTTAATTTAGGGCTAGAAAAATATTGATGTGGATAGATGAAGGATAGGATGAGATAGAGAAGAGGATATTGAAAAAGATAGACGTGAATTCAGATTGAAAAATAGATGGAAAGAGATTGACGTGGATAGATCGAGGATAAGAAGAGATAGGGAAAAGGAGATTGAAAAAGATGAAGGGAGTTCAAATTAATTGAGAGATAGAAAAAGATTAACGTTGATAGAAGCAGGGTAGGATGAGATAGAGAAAAGGAGATTGGAAAAGAAAGACGTGAATATATATAGACAAAAAGATAGCAAAAGATTGACGCGGATAGATCGAGGATAAGAAGAGATAGGGAAAAGGAGATTGAAAAAGATAAAGGAGTTAAGATTGATAGATTGATAGAAAAAGATTGACGTGGATAGATAAAGTATAGGATGAGATAGAAAAGAGAGGATTGAAAAAGAGACACGAATTTAGATTGACAAAGAGATAGAATGGAATACATTTTCTCTATCTATTTCTGTCATAAAGATTCGAAATTATTCAAAAAGATAGGATCTATATCTTTTTAATTCCAGCAGGGTACGCTAGATGACTGAGGGTAAAAGTAAACAACAAGTAAAATCAGTCTTCGGCCTTATAAGTAGAGGCCTAGCAAACCATTTTTTTCCAAGTTCATCACAGTTGTCGACTGTATCACGAAGGATACATGAAGAGATTGAAAAAGATTGAAATTAGTAATACAGTACAAGTCCGATAAGTTGCCGTCCGATAAGTGTACACTCCCCTTAAAACGTCATCACACGCACGGCACGCACACTAATTGAGGTTCTCCCACTACGTGTGCTATTTTGCTTATGATTTGCGCATCATTCTTACGCATGCGCGCATCTTATATCGTGCTACTGGAGGGGGCATCCGATAAGTCCGCAATTCCTGGAATTTTCCGCCCCTACAGCCCCGAAATGAGAAACTTATCGGACTTCTACTGTAGATAGACTAAAGGATAGAAAAAGATAAGTCTTCGGTCACGAAGTATAAAGAAAGTGATTGAAAAATATTGAAATTCGTAATAGATGGATAGACTAAGGGATAGAAAAAGATAAGTGGCCTCGGTCACGAAGGATAGAGAAAGAGATTGCAAAAGATTGGAATTCGTAATAGATGGATAGACTAAGGGATGGAAAAAGATAAGAGTCCTTCGCGACGTAGGATAGAGAAAAAGATAGAAAGTTATTGGGATTAGGGATTACTTCCAGCAGGGAAGATAAAGGAAAAAAGAAATAGGGAATGGAATCCTTAAGGTAAAAGGAGAGTGGTAAAAAGATAAATGGTAAGTATAAAAGTTTTAAGGGAAAGACAAATGTTAGAGGAAAAAAAGGGGACTTGAAAGTATTAAAAAAGGATAAAAAAGTGAGGAGAAAACATGGGAAGTGCAAAAGAGAAGAAAGGAAAAAAGTGTTTAAATTGGAGAAAAAAGTGTTTAAATGAAGGAACAAAAATGTAGTTTACTTTTCTAGGTTGAGGAAGTCGATCCAACAGGGCCGCGAGCATACCATGGCACAGCAGTTGTAGGATTCAATATCTACGTGATTGGAGGTTTTGATGGTGTTGATTATTTTAATAGCTGTCGATGTTTCAATGCTGTTACAAAAGTGTGGAGAGAGGTTGCTCCCATGAATGCAAGGAGGTCAGTTAAAATCTATTTGATTAACAAAATAATTTTTTAATCAACTAATTAATCTAGATGTTATGTGAGTGTTGCTGTATTAAATGATATGGTTTATGCAATGGGAGGTTATGATGGGTATCATCGACAGAATACAGCAGAACGATATAATTATAAAAGGAATCAGTGGTCCTACATAGCACCCATGTTTTTTCAAAGATCAGACGCCAGCGCAACTACCCTGAATGGTAATTTGAAGATTTATTCAAATAAAATAGAAATAATTGAACATTATTATTTTTATAAATAATTTTTCTTTAGTAACAATAAATTTGATTTTTAATTTTAGACAAGATTTATATTACGGGTGGTTTCAACGGCCAGGAGTGCATGAGTTCTGCTGAAGTTTATGATCCGGAAACCAACCAATGGACGATTATTACTCCCATGAGGTCACGAAGAAGTGGTGTTTCTTGCATTTCGTATCATAATTGCGTCTATGTGATTGGTAATTATTATTTTTGTGATTTCTTCCTTCTTTTTTTCATTTTTATTCACACTTTCCTTCTTTACTTCCTTTTCCCCTTCTTTTTCTGTTTCTTCCCTATTTAACTTTTTGTTCTTTTCTTTCTTCATTATATCTTTTATCTACTGTTTCTCTTTCCTTTTTGCCTTTTCTTCATTCTTATTATCCTTCTACATCTCCTGTCCCTCCACCTTTTCCTTCCTTTTAAACTTCTTGACCACTTCCTTCTATTTTTATATTTTTGTCTTCTCTTCTCTTTTAGGTGGATTCAATGGAATATCTAGGATGTGTAGTGGAGAAAAATACAATCCAGAAACCGATACTTGGTCCCCGATACCGGATATGTATAATCCTCGTAGTAACTTTGCTATTGAAGTAATTGACGATATGATTTTTGCTATTGGTGGATTCAATGGAGTTACTACTATATACCGCGTCGAGTGCTATGACGAAAGGACCAATGAATGGTACCAGTGTATTTCTTCTTTTCCTCACATATCTTTTCTTATCTCATTTCCTTCCTCTTTCTCGTCTCTTATTTCCCTTGCTTTACATCTTAAATTTCCTCTGTTCTTCCACTTCCTTCCCCTTCGCTATTCTACTTTTGCATTTCCTCCTATTATCTTTTTCCTTACATTCCTTCACCTTTCATTCTTTACTACCTATTTTACTCTTTCACTTTTTTCCTATCCACTCCTTTCGCTTTCTTGTATTTTCCTTCCTCTTCTCCTATTATTATTCCTCGTCCCACTTTGTCCTTTCTTCCCTGATTTTATTTCCTCTCCCTTTTTTTCCTTTCCTCTGTAACATATATTTTCTCTTTCCTTCGCCGTTTATCTTCTTTTAGACCTTCTGATTTCTTCTTCACTTCTTTTTTCTCTTCCTCTCCTCTATTTTCTTTATTTCTTTTTCCCATCCAACTGTCCTGAAAAATCCTTCTTTTTTCAAAAAAGGTACGAAGCAACAGACATGAATATTTTCCGATCAGCATTATCAGCCTGTGTAATAATGGGACTTCCGAATGTTTATGACTACATTCACAAACATCGAGAAAGACTGATGGAAGAAAAAAGACAAAAATTACTTGCTCTTGAAGTTCAACGAACTCAACAACAACAAATGCAAAGGCAACAAACAATTATCAACAACAACGTTATGCTACCAGCTTCGATAAATCAAAATCATCAGAATCATCCAAATTCTCAACAGCAATGAATTTTTTATTCTTCCTAAATACGAAGATTTTAAATCTCGACCGAGTTTTACAAAACAAAACGACTTTTCACAGTCGAAGAAAAAAATCGAAAGTTTATTTATATACATTATCAAAACAAGATATTTTTGATAGAAATATTTCACGACGATTTTTGAGAAGACTTTTCAGGAAAGAATTGGAGAATTTTATATTTTTTTACTCAAAGAAAATTTAACTTATTTCGGATTAATAAAAAAAATCGAGAAAAAAAATAATGAGGAAGGAGGGATGGAAAGAATTCCTAGCGGATGAAAAAAGATTTTTTTTTATTTCGAGTTTTTTGCTCTTGTGATGAATAATTTTAAACTTATTGTGAAATTAGAATGCTAGAAGAATTTTTTGAGGTGGATTGATGGGCGAATCAAATTTTGTATCAGATTGGGTCTCGATAATGCCAATAAATTTTTAATACATGTGTATACTTTATCTTTTTCATATCGTTAACTCTCCTTTTTTTTTATTGCATTTCTTGACACAGTCTTCATTTCATTTTTTGTTGTTGATATTATGTGTTAAGGAGATTGCGATTGGTGGATGGAGTGTAAGAAGTCCCACAAATTATACCGAGACTTATGACACGACATAGAGAAAAAAGATTTATATGAAAGAAGGGGTAAATTTAAAGAAAGGATAAATTAGAGGATGGATTAATAGAGAAGGGGAGGAAGTAAAGGAAAAATTAAGAAAAAATAGAAGGTTAGGTAGAAGCTGAAGAAAAAATAAAAGTGGAGAAGGAATATAAGTTTTGAATGAAGAGGTGCTTGCGGAAAGGAAGACGATAAGGATGGAGGAAAGTAGCAAAGGGGGGGGGGGGAAATAATTGGAAGGTGAATGGAATAATTTACATGGAAATCAATCACTTTTCTCCTAATCGTAATGGAGAAAAGAGGTTGATATAAAAAGAGTAAATTTGAAGAGGACGAAAAGAATAGGGGATAGATTAAAAGAGAAGAGGAGGAAGTAAAGGCAAAGTTAAGAAAAAAGGAGGTTCGGTAAAAGTTGAAGAAGAATGAGAGTGGAGAAGGAAACATAAGTTTTGAATGAAGAAGCGCTTGGGGAAAGGAAGAGAATAAGGACGAAGGAAAATGCCAAAGGGGTAGAAGGGGAATAGAATTGGAAGGGAAATGGAATAATTTATGAAGTCAATGAAATCAAACATTTTTCTCCTTATTGTAATAAAGAAAAAAGATTTACATTAAAGAAGGGGTAAATTTAAAGGGAAAGAAAAGATTAAGGGATAGATTAAAAGAGAAGGGGAGGAAGTAAAAACAAAGTTAAGAAAAAAGGAGAAGGTTATCTGAAAGGTGACAATAAAATTAGAGTTGAGACGAGAGCATGAGTTTTGAAAGAAGAAGTTCCTAGGGAAAGGAAGAGGATAAGAATGGAGGAAAGTAAGTAAGAGAAAAAAGGAGAATAGAGTCGGAAGGAGAATTGAATAATTGATGAAGACATTATTGAAATCAAGAAATCAGCCATTTTCATTAATATTGTAACAGAGAAAAAAGATTTATATAAATAAAATATATTGACAGAGAAGGACATGATTAAAGGATAGATTGAAAGAGAATGGGAGGAAGTAAAGGCAAAGATAAGAAAAAAGGTTACCTAAAAGGCGACGAAAAAATTAAAGTCGAGACGAGAACACGAGTTTCGAAAGAAAAAATGCCTGGGAAAAGGAAGAGGATAATGATATAGAGGAAAGTAACAAATAGTGAAATAATTGGAAAAGGAATAGAATGATTGATGAAGAAATAAATGAAATCAATAATTTTTCTGCTTATTGTAATGGAGAACAACAATTTTTATAAGAGAAGGGGTGAAAGAAACGAAGGGTAAAATAATCGGAAAAGGAATGGAATGATTGATGAAGAAATCAATCAAATCAATTATTTTTCTCCTTATTGTAATGGAGAAAAAAGATTTATATAAAAGAAGGGGTAAATTTGAAGAGAAAGAAAAGAATAGGAAATAGATTAAAAGAGAAGAGAAGGAAGTAAAGGAAAATTTAATAAAAAAGGAGGTTAGGTAACAGGTGAAGAAAAAATAAAAGTGGAGAAGGGAACATAAGTTTTGAATGAAGAAGTGCTTGAGGAAAGGCAGAGGATAAGAGTGGAGGAAAGTAACAAAGGGGGAAAAGGGTAAAATAATTGGAGGGTAAATAAAATAATTGACATACAAATTAATGAAATCAATCATTTTTCTCCTTATTATAATAGAGAAAAAAGATTTATATAACAGAAAGGATAAATTTAAAGGGAACGAAAAGATTAGTGGATAGATACAAAGGGAAGAGGTGGAAGTAAAGGCAAAGTTAAGAAAAAATATGGTTAGGTAAAAGGTGAAGAAAAAATAAGAGTGGAAAAGGAAACATAAGTTTTGAATGAAGAAGTGCTTTGGGAAAGGAAGAGGATAAGGATGAAGGAAAGTAGCAAAGGGGAAAAAAGATCAAATAATTGGAAGGTGAATGGAAAAATGACATAGAAATTAATCCCTTTTCTCCTAATCGTAATGGAGAAAAAAGGTTGATATAAAAAGAGTAAATTTGAAGAGGACGAAAGGAATAGGGAATACATTAAAAGAGAAGGGGAGGAAGTAAGGACAAAGTTAGGAAAAAAGGAAAAGGTTAGCTGAAAGGTGACAAAAAAGGCATGAGTTTTGAAAGAAGAAGTTCCTAGGGAAAGGAGGAGGATAAGAATGGAGGAAAATAAATAAGAGAAAAAAGGAGAATTGAATAATTGATAAAGAAATTATTGAAATCAAGAAATCAGCTATTTTTCTCCTTATTGTAACAGAGAAAAAAGATTGATATAAATGTAGTATATCGACAGGGAAGGACATGATTAGGGGATAGATTGAAAGAGGAGGGAGGAAGTAAAGGCAAATATATAATTAAAAAGGTTAGATAAAGGTGACGAAAAAATTAGAATCGAGACGAGAACATGAGTTTTGAAAGAAGAAATTCCTGGGGAAAGGAAGAGGATAATGATAGAGGAAAGTAACAAATAGTACAATGATTGGAAAAGGAATGCAATGATTGATGGAGAAATCAATAAAATCAATCATTTTTTTCCTTATCGTAATGGAGAAAAAAGATTTATATAAAAGAAGGGGTACATTTGAAGAGAAAGAAAAGAATAGGGAATAGATTAAAAGAGAGGAGAAGGAAGTAAAGGCAAATTTAAGAAAAAAGGAGGTTAGGCAAGAGGTGAAGAAAAAATAAGAGTGGAGAAGGGAAAATAAGTTTTGAATGAAGAAGTTCCTGGGGAAAAGAAGAGAATAAGGATGGAGGAAAGTAATAGAGGGGGGAAAGGGGAATAGAATCGGAAAAGTAATTAAATGATTGATAAAGAAACCAATTAAATCAAGAAATCAACCATTTTTCTCTTTATTGTAATAGAGGAAAAAGTTTTATATAAAAGAAGGGGTAAATTTAAAGGGAAGGACAAGATTAGGGGATAGATACAAAGGGAAGAAGTGGAAGTAAAGGCAAAGTTGAGAAAAAAGATGGTTAGGTAAAATGTGAAGAAAATATAAGAGTGGAAAAGGAAACATAAGTTTTGAATAAAGAAGTGCTTGGGGAAAGGAAGAGAATAAGGATGGAGGAAAGTGACAAAGGGGAAAAGAATCGGAAGGGTAATTAAATGATTAATGAAGAAATCAATCACTTTTCTCTTGCTTGTAATGGAGAAAAAAGATTTATATAAAAGAAAGGGTAAACTTAAATGGAAGGACAAGATTACGGGATAGATTAAAAGAGAAGGGAAGAAGTAAAGGCTGAGTTAAGAGAAGAAAAGAGGTTAGGTGAAAGATGAAAAAAAAATAAGAGTGGAAAAGGGAAAATAAGTTTTGAATGAATAATCTCCTAGGGAAAGGAAGAGAAAAAGGATGGAGGAAAGTAAGAAAGGGGAAGAAGGGGAATAGAATCTGAAGGGTAATTGAATGATTGATAAAGAAATCAATAATTTTTCTCTTTAATGTAATAGAGATAATAGAGAAAAAAGGTTTATATCAATGAAGGGGTAAATTTAAAGTGATGTACAAGATTAGGGGATAGATTAAAAGAGAAGGGAAGAAGTAAAGGCAAAATTAAGAGAAAAAAAGGTTATGTAAAAGATGAAGAAAAAATAAAAGTGGAGAAGGAAACATGAGTTTTGAATGAAGAAGTTCTTGGGGAATGGAAGAGAATAAGGATGGAGGAAAATGACAAAGGGGGAAAAGGGGAATAGAATTGGAAGGGCAATGGAATAATTGATGAAGTCAATGAAATCAAACATTTTTCTCTTTATTGTAATGGAGAGAAAAGATTTATTTTGAAGAAGGGGTAAATTTAAAGGGAATGAAAAGATTAGAGGATAGATTAAAAGAGAAGGGGAGGAAGTAAAGACAAAGTTAGGGAAAAAAAGAAAACGTTAGCTGAAAGGTGACAAAAAATTAGAGCTGAGACGATAGCATGAGTTTTGAATGAAGAAGTTTCTGCGGAAAGGAAGAGGATAATAATGAAGGAAAGTAACTAAGAGAAAAAAGGAGAATAGGGTCGGAAGGAGAATTGAATAATTGATGAAGACATTATTGAAATCAAGAAATCAGCCATTTTCATTAATATTGTAACAGAGAAAAAAGATTTATATAAATAAAATATATTGACAGAGAAGGACATGATTAAAGGATAGATTGAAAGAGAATGGGAGGAAGTAAAGGCAAAGATAAGAAAAAAGGTTACCTAAAAGGTGACGAAAAATTTAGAGTCGAGACGAGAACATGAGTTTTGAAAGAAGAAATGTCCGGGAAAAGGAAGAGGATAATGATATAGAGGAAAGTAACAAATAGTGAAATAATTGGAAAAGGAATAGAATGATTGATGAAGAGATCAATGAAATCAATAATTTTTCTGTTTATTGTAATGGAGAACAAAAATTTTATAAAAGAAGTGGTGAGAGTAACAAACGGGAAACAAAGGGTAAAATGATTGGAAAAGGAATGGAATGATTGATGAAGAAATTAATAAAATCAATTATTTTTCTCCTTATCGCAATGGAGAAAAAAGGTTTATATAAAAAGGGTAAATCTGAAGAGAACGAAAAGAATAGGGGATAGATTAAAAGAGAAGAGAAGGAAGTAAAGGAAAATTCAATAAAAAAGGAGGTTACGTAAGAGGTGAAGAAAAAGTAAAAGTGGAGAAGGGAACATAAGATTTGAATGAAGAAGTGCTTGAGGAAAGGCAGAGGATAAGAGTGGAGGAAAGTAACAAAGGGGAAAAGTGTAAAATAATTGGAGGGTAAATGAAATAATTGACATACAAATTAATAAAATCAATCATTTTTCTCCTTATTATAATAGAGAAAAAAAATTTATATAAAAGTAGGGGTAAATTTAAAGGGAACGAAAAGATTAGTGGATAGATACAAAGGGAAGAGGTGGAAGTAAAGGCAAAGTTAAGAAAAAAGATGGTTAGGTAACAGCTGAAGAAAAAATAAAAGTGGAGAAGGAATATAAGTTATGAATGGAGAAGTGCTTCGGGAAAGGAAGAGGATAAGGATGAAGGAAAGTAGCAAAGGGGAAAAAAGATAAAATAATTGGAAGGTGAATGGAATAATTGACATAGAAATCAATCACTTTTCTCCTAATCGTAATGGAGAAAAAAGGTTTATATAAAAAGAGTAAATTTGAAGAGAACGAAAAGAATAGGGGGTAGATTAAAAGGAAGAGGAGGAAGTAAAGGCAAAATTAAGAAAAAAGGAGGTTAGGTAAAAGTTGAAGGAGAATGAGAGTGACGAAAGAAACATAAGTTTAGAATGAAGAAGTTCCTGGAGAAAGGAAGAGGATAAGGATGGAGGAAAGTAAAAAAGGAAGAAAAGGGAAATAGAATTGGAAGGGGAAAGGAATGATTGACGGAGAAGTCAATGAAATCAAGAAATCAAACATTTTTCTCTTTATTGTAATGGAGAGAAAAGATTTATATAAAAGAAAGTATAAATTTAAAGGGATGGACAAGATTAGGGGATAGATTGAAAGAGAAGGGGAGGGAGTAAAGACAAAGTTAGGAAAAAAGGAAAAGGTTAGCTGAAAGGTGACAAAAAAGGCATGAGTTTTGAAAGAAGAAGTTCCTAGGGAAAGGAAGAGGATAAGAATGGAGGAAAATAAATAAGAGAAAAAAGGAGAATTGAATAATTGATAAAGAAATGATTGAAATCAAGAAATCAGCCATTTTTCTCCTTATTGTAACAGAGAAGAAAGATTGATATAAATGTAGTATATTGACAGGGAAGGACATGATTAGGGGATAGATTGAAAGAGGAGGGAGGAAGTAAAGGCAAAGATAAGAAAAAAGAAGGTTAGTTAAAAGGTGACGAAAAAATTAGAATCGAGACGAGAACATGAGTTTTGAAAGAAGAAATGCCTGGGGAAAGGAAGAGGATAATGATAGAGGAAAGTAACAAATAGTAAAATGATTGGAAAAGGAATGGAATGATTGATGGAGAAATCAATCATTTTTTTCCTTATCGTAATGGAGAAAAAAGATTTATATAAAAGAAGGGGTAAATTTGAAGAGACAGAAAAGAATAGGGAATAGATTAAAAGAGAGGAGGAGGAAGTAAAGGCAAATTTAAGAAAAGAGGAGGTTAGGTAAGAAGTGAAGAAAAAATTAGAGTGGAGAAGGGAAAATAAGTTTTGAATGAAGAAGTTCCTGGGGAAAAGAAGAGAATAAGGATGGAGGAAAGTAATAGAGGGGGAAAAGGGGAATAGAATCGAAAGGGTAATCAAATGATTGATAAAGAAACCAATGAAATCAAGAAATCAACCATTTTTCTCTTTATGGTAATAGAGAAAAAAGATTTATGTAAAAGAAGGGGTAAATTTGAAGGGAATGACAAGATTAGGGGATAGATAAAAAGAGAAGGGAAAGTGTAATGGAAAACTTGAGAGAAAAAAAGGTTACGTAAAAGTCGAAAAAAAAATAGAAGGGGAAAAGAAAACATAAGTTTTGAATGAAGAAGTGCTTGGGGAAAGGAAGAGGTTAAGGATGGAGGAAAGTAACAAAGGGGGAAAAGGGTAAAATTATTGGAAGGCGAATAAAATAATTGACATACAAATGAATGAAATCAATCATTTTTCTCCTTATTGTAATAGACCAAAAAGATTTATATAAAAGAAGGGGTAAATTTGAAGAGAAAGAAAAGAATAGGAAATAGATTAAAAGAGAAGAGGAGGAAGTAAAGGCAAATATAAGAAAAAAGATGGTTGGGTAAAAGGTGAAGAAAAAATAAGAGTGGAAAAAGAAACATAAGTTTTGACTGAAGAAGTGCTTGGGGAAAGGAAGAGAATAAGGATGGAGGAAAGTGACAAAGGGGAAAAGAATCGGAAGGGTAATTAAATGATTAATGAAGAAATCAATAATTTTTCTCTTGCTTGTAATGGAGAAAAAAGATTTATATAAAAGAAAGGGTAAGTTTAAAGGGAAGGACAAGATTAGGGGATAGATTAAAAGAGAAGGGAAGAGGTAAAGGCTGAGTTAAGAGAAAAAAAGAGGTTAGGTAAAAGATGAAAAAAAATAAGAGTGGAAAAGGGAACATAAGTTTTGAATGAAGAATCTCCTGGGGAAAGGAAGAGAATAAGGATGGAGGAAAGTAACAAAGGGGAAAAGGGGGAATAGAATCTGAAGGATAATTGAATGATTGATAAAGAAATTAATAATTTTTCTCTTTAATATAATAAAGAAGAAAGATTTATAAAAAAAAAGGGGTAAAGTTGAAGGGAAGGACAAGATTAGGGGATAGATTAAAAGAGAAGGGAGGAAGTAAAGGCAAAGTTTCGAGAAAAAAAGAGAAGGTTATGTAAAATATGAGGAAAAAATAAAAGTGGAGAAGGGAACATTAGTTTTGAATGAAGAAGTGCTTGAGGAAAGGCAGATGATCAGGGTGGAGGAAAGTAATAAAGGGGGAAAAAGGTAAAATAATTGGGAGGTGAATAGAATAATTGGCATAAAAATCAATGAAATCAATCATTTCTCTCTGTATTGTAAGAGAGAAAAAATATTTATATAAGAGAAGGGGTAAATTTAAGGGAAACGAAAATATTAGGGGATAGATACATAGGGAAGAGGAGGAAGTAAACGAAAAGTTAAGAAAAAAATTTAGGTGAACGGTGAAGAAAAAATAAAAATGGAGAAGAAAACATAAGTTTTGAATGAAGAAGTGCTTGGGGAAAGGAAAAGAATAAGGATGGAGGAAATTATAATAACAAAGGGGGAAAACGGGAATAGAATTGGAAGGGGAATGGAATAATTGATGAAGAAGTCAATGAAATCAAGGAATCAAACATTTTTCTCTTTATTGTAATAAAGAAAAAAGATTTATATAAAAGAAGGGGTAAATTTAAATGAAAAGACCAGATTAGGAGATATATTTAAAGAGAAGGGAAGAAGTAAAGGCAAAGTGAAGAGAAAAAAAAGAGAAGGTTAGCTGAAAGGTGACAAAAAAATTAGAGTTGAGACGACAGCACGAGTTTTGGATGAAGAAGTGTCTGGGGAAAGGAAGAGGATAAGGATAGAGGAAAGAGAAAAAGAAGGAAAAGGGGGATGGAATTGGAAGGGGAATGGAATCATTGCTGAAGAAGTAAAAGAAAACCATCATCTTCCTTTCTATTGTAATGGAGAAAAAGTATTTATATAAAAGAAGGGAAAATTTAAAGTGAAGGAAATTAAGGGATAGATTGAAAGAGAAAGGAAGGGAGGGAGTTAAGGCAAAGTGAAGAAAAAAGGAGGTTAGGCAAACGGTGCAAAAAATGAGTGGAGAAGGGAACATAAGTTTTGAATGAAGAAGTGCCTGGGGAAAGGAAGAGGTTAAGCATGGAGGAGAGTAACAACGGGGAAAAGGGGGAATAGAATCGGAAGGGTAATTGAATTATTGGTGAAGAAATCAATGATTTTTCTCCTTATTGTAATAGAGAAAAAAAGATTCATATAAAAGAAGTGAATTAATAGGGAAGGGCAAGATTAGGGAATAGATAAAAAGAGAAGAGAAGAAAGTAAAGGCAAAGTTAACCCTGGAATGAAAAAAAATTCGAAAAACGAACAAAAAAAATGTGACTAAAATGACTGTTTTAAACAAGAATGCTGTAGTTTTTCATGAAATTATCCCATTTGAAAAATTCTGACAACCCTCAAATGCATGTAAAAGACTTTTTCGTTTCTTGGAAAAACATATTTCTTTCAATATCTGAAGTAAATTACGAAAAACTGTCAGATGGGGGAAATTCATTATTTAAAAAAATAAGGAAATTAAAAATTAATGGCGAATAAAAAATTGCAAATTCTGTATAAAGTAGTTTTATTATAAAAATAAAGTATTCTTAAGTAACATTTTGGTACATAAAACACAAAATAATGATCCAATCTAAAAAAAGTGATGTAATAAAATATCTTAAAATTTTCAAATAACTAATTTTATTTCATAAGAAAGTTTATTTCTAAAGGTTTCTAAATATTATTAGCAAAAGAGACAATTTCAATTGTAATTAATTGTTTTAATACTGAGAAATAATTCTGTTCTGCACATTTTGCTACCATACTATAAAATTCGAAAAAAATAGAAGCTTTTTAATAATTTTGCAAGATTTTAGGTAACATTTTTTGAAATAATTATTTTAAAAAATTTAATGGTTTAGGTTTTACTTCAAAGGAATAATTTTAGGTATTGAAGTTTCCAAAATATGATCGAAAAAGAATCTCGAAAATTTTAAGACAATTTTTTTAATTTTGCCGGATTTTAAACATTTTAAAAAAAGCTAAATTTGGAGGGTGTCAAGAGAATCAAAAAAGATTCTTAAGATTCCTGGGAAAATTTCAAATGATTTTTTATATTTTTAAATTAATTTTAGGAGAAAATTTAAAAAAAAATCAAAACACAATGT
>CAKNXH010084343.1:0-33443 GCA_932178445.1 Andricus quercusramuli
AAAAACTCGATTTTTTTAGTTGGTTTCGAAATGCAGTTCACAAGTCTTTTTTACGGCAATCAATGAATTTTATTGCTTTTTCAAATATTGTATTGTCCAATCGTCTCATAGGAAGAAAATCTTCAAAATGGAAAAATCAGTTTTTTGAAACAAGCATTTATTTTTAATAATAAAAACGAAACATTGAAAAAAAGATTCACTCCGATTCAATTAAGTTTTAAAACTTGAAAAAGTTAAAAAAAGGATAGAATCAAGAAAATATGAAAGACAGAAAATGTACAGAAAAAAATGGAAAAGGAAAGGAAAGGAGGGAGAAAGGATGAAAATATAAAACAGGACTGGAAAAAATAAAAATAAAGCAAAAAAAGGTTGGAAATGGTACAAGTTGATTTTCAACAAAGTCTAAAAATTGATGGGTAAGAGAATAAGTGCAATGTGTAAGGAAAAGAAGTACATTATAAAGAGAGAATAACATCAAAAATAAAATAGTTCATAAAAGTAAAAGCAGAAAAAAGAAAAGAACATAATTACGAAAAAAATTAGCGAAGAAAAGAGAAATATAAAAAAACAAGAAGGGAGAAGAGAAAGAGAAGAGAATTATTATAAAAAATAAAGGAAGGACTTTAGGAAGAAGTTAAAGAATGGAAGAAAACTTGTTACGAAACATGAATGTTGATAATTAGAAGAAAATTGGGATGATAAAGAATCAAATAATAATAAATGAAAAATCATTAATAATAAAGCATGAAAGCCAATTCTGCAGAAAGAAAAGAAAATAGTAAAGGATAGGAGGGAAAATTATAATAAAGGAGGAAGAAAGGAGGATAATAAAAAAAAGGGATGGAAGAAGCAAGAATAAAGTAAGAAAGGTTTGGAGATGGTACAAGTTGTTTTTCAATAATATATCGAATTTGATGGATAAGAGAATAAAAGGAGAATGTAAAGAAGAGAAGTAAATGATAAAGAGGAAATAAAATCGGAAGTGAGAGGAATAAAAATATTTGTAAAAATAAAAGCAGGAACAGGAAGAATCTACGGAAAAAAGATGATAAAAGAAAAGAGAAATATTTTAAAAAAGATCTGAGAAAAGAAGAAAGAAGGTCGAATGGGGAAAGAGAAGAGAAATATTATAAAAAATAAGGACCAGATTTAGAAAGATGTTAAAGAATGGAAGAAAACTTGTTACTGAGTATAAAATCTGGACGAAAAGAAGAAAGGAAGGATAATAAAGATAATGAAGAAGGAAAGAAATACGGAAGACAGCCAAATTTTCGGAAAAGAAGGAAATAGCAAAGAAAAGGAGGGAGAAAGTTACGGCAAACTTATAGTAAAGGAGGAAGAAAGGAGGAAAATATATAAAGGGATTGAAGAAACAAGAACAAAGCAAGAAAATGTTGAAAATGGTACAAGTTATTTTTCAATGATATCTAACAGTTGATGAATAAGAGAATAAGTGGAAAGTGTAAGGAAGAGAAAGTCTAAGGAAAGAAAGGTAAGAAATATGGAATACAGCCAAATGTACCAAAACAAGGAAAAGAAAAGGAGGGAAACACAGTTGGCCAACTTGTGATAAAGGATAAAGGTGATAAAGGTGAAGGGGGAAAGAGAAGAGAAATATTATAGAAATGAAGGGAGGAGTTAAGGAAGAAGTTAAAGAATGGAAGAAAACTTGTTACTAAGTATGAAAGTGGATCACAAGAGGAAAATAAGTATAATTAATATAGCATTAAAATAACAAATATATATATAAAGTAAGAAGCTAAAAAATAGGAATGAAAGAAAAGAAAGGAAAGAAATAAAGAAGATAGCCAAATGTATATAAAAAAAGGAAAGGACGGAGAAAACGTTTGTAAACGTATAATGAAGGAGGAAGAAAATATAAAAAAAGGATGAAAGAAACAAGAAAGCAAGAAAAGGTTGAAAATGACACAGGTTGTTTTCAAATAATATCTAACAATTGAAGGATAAGAGAGTAAGTGAAGAGAGAGGATAAATTATAAAGAGGAAATAAAATCGGAATTGAAAGGAATAAAAAAGTTTGTAAAAATAAGGACAGGGAAAGGAAGAAATGTAACTATGAAAAAGAAGAGGAGAGAAAAGAGAAATGTAGAAAGAAGATAATATTATTCATACTCACACGTGGGCAGATCCTCACATTTTGACACAGACTGAAAATATTGTCCTATCTTTTTAATTGTTTATTTCAAGTTTTATTTCTACTATATTTGAAAATGAGTATTACACACTTTATTTATTCTTTAAATTATGTAAATTTGTTTTCAAAATTAAAAATGTGTATATAAAGTGATTTTCGGTTTCATCTGAATAAGGATTACGAATAATAAGTCTCTTTTCTCTAAAGTGTTTCGATGAAACTAACTGGATTTTCTCCAAGCTTCTCCAACTTTAAGGAGCAAGGTTCATCTGGTTTTATCTTAATGATAAAGAAATCATTAACACACTTGCTTCACATTTTGCTTCGCACATTGTTAATATATAGGGATGTTAATGTTAATGATGATCCGAGTATTCGCCACGACCTAGCGTCATGGCGGGGCAATGTGCGGGTCAAATGATAAGAAATCTTCAAGAACGTATAACAGGGGACTTTTTCGTAACTACCAATAACATTGAGTTCAGTTCCGCCGAACAAGCCTCGGCGGCGTGGCGTCGCTTATACGTGAGTGGCGCAGCCTATCTTGCGCCTTGGAGTTGGAGGGGATACACAGGAGTAAGCGAGGAGTCCGAGAGTGCTATACGCCTTCTCTTTCCAACCTATGCATCCCCTCCACCTCTAAGCCACTGGATACGCCACGCCACTCACGTACAAGCGACGCCACGCCGCCGAGGCTTGTTCGGTGGAACTGTACTCATTGCGAGTATTTATTTACTCAGCAATGCCCAAAATACCATTTTTTAAATCGCAAGCAAAATGTCCAGGGGGAAACGACTCCTAAAAATACGGTCCAACGGAGGTGGATTACTTCGGATTATTCTATTTGAAAAAAAAAATTCCACAAAAAATGTAATAGCTGAAGTGAATTTCAAACTAAAAAGATAAATTTCCGACCAAAAATAAAGCAGGATAATTTTCAAGACGTAAAATAAATTTCCAAAGAAAAAACAAACGAATTTTCAACCAAAGAAATTAATTCTTAACCAAAAAGAAGAAATTTCAACTAATCAGAGTTTTTTTTACCAATAAAGAACGAATTTTTAGCAAATATTTAAATTTTCACCGAAAACAGATAAATTTTCAACTAAAAATAGAAAAGTTAAATTTTCATGAAAAATAAATTATTTATAATAAAATTCAAGTCATTTTTCAACAAAATCGTTTAATTTTCAACCAAGAAGATTAAATTTCTATCAAAAAAGATCAATTTTCGACAAAAAATGGAAGTTATATTCCCAGTTAAACCATTAATTCTAAATAAGGAAAATCTAATTTTCAACCAAAAAGAGCAATTTTCAAATTTTCGACCAATAAGATGAATTTTCTGTCAAAATAGTAACATGAATTTTCAACAAAATATTTGAATTTTTGGAGGAATTTCCAAAAAAAAAGATGAGTTAATCACCAAGAAAATTAAATATTCTCCTATTAAAAAATTCAAAAATGAAAATTATCTTCCTCGTTGAAAATTCACGATTTTGGTTGTAAATTCAAATTTATGGTGAAGAATAATTGTAATTTGTAAGAAATTTGAGAATTTTGTTGGAAGGTCATTTTTTGTTTGGAAATTCAATTGTTCTGTTGAAAATTCGTCTTTTTGGAATGGAAATTTAACTAATTTGATCGAATAATTTATTTATTTGCTTAAAAATTTAACCATATCGTTGGAAATCTTTTTTTTTTATTGAAAATTATTTCTTTTGCAATTAAAAACTGAAGTATTCCAGTTGAAGATTCTTCATTTTAGTTGAAAATGTATTCCTTGATTACAAATTTGACTATTTTGTTGAATATTCTATTTTTTGTAAAAGATTTATTTTCAAATTGAAATTGTAAGCATTTAATTTTTGGTTTAAATTTATCTTTTTTAATTGAAAATTTAACTACTTGGTTGAAAGTTGAACTTCTTTGTTGAAAATTCATTTTTCTGGTTGAAGATTCTTGATTTCAGTTGAAAATAATTTGGTTTAAAATTTAACTATGTTGTTGAAAATTCGGGTTTATTAGTTGAAAATTAACTTCTTAACTGAACATTTCAATTATACATTTTTGAAATTGAGTTTATCTTTTTCAGTTGAAAATTCAACTAGTGGGTTGGAAATTCATCTGTTTCGTTAAATATTTGTCGTTCTTGGTAGAAAATTAATCTTTTTGGTTGAAAATTCAACTACTTGGTTAATATTCGAACTACTTGTTGAAAAGACATTTTTTAGTTTTTTTGGTTTTAGTTAACAATTCCTCTCTTTGGTTGAAAATTTAATTATTTTGTTAAAAATCGTTGCATTTTGCTTGAAATTTTAAGTTTTTAAATGTAGAATTAACTACTCGAGTCGAAGATTCATTTTAGTTGAAAATTCATCTCCTTGATTAAAAATTGGACTATTTTTCGGAATATTCGATATTTTTGTAAAAAATTTATTTTGTTACAATGAAAATGTAAGTGCTTCATTTTGGTAGAAAATTTATATTTTTTATTCAAAAATTCAACTGCTTGTTTAAAAATTCATGTATTATTTTTAAATTCGTCTCTTTTGGTAGAAAATGAATCTCTTCGGTTAAAAATTTTGAAAATTAAAAATTTTTGAATTTAAAAAATTTAAAAATTAAAAAAAAATTTAATTTAAAATTTTTTAAAAATTTAAAAAATGTTTGGTTACAAATTTTTGATTAAAAATTAGAAAATTCCACCATATTGTTAAAAAGTCAATGTTTTGTTTGAAGATTCTTCATTTTAGTTGAAAATTCATCACTTTTGTTTGCAAATTTAACTATTTTATTGAAAAATCATTGTTTTTTAGGTAACGACTTATTTTTGAACTGAAAATTTAACTATTTCATTTTTGGTGAAACATTGATGTCAACCAATAAAACCGAATTTTTAACAACATAGTTAAATTTTCAACTAAATTATTTTCAACTTAAATCAAGAATCTTCAACCAGAAAAATGAATTTTTATAGTTCAACTTTCAACCAAGTAGTTAAATTTTCAAATAAAAAAGATAAATTTTCATCTAAATAACAGTTGAATTTGTAACTAAAAAAGATACATTTTCGACAAAAATTAAATGCTTATGAATGAATTTTCAACTAAAATGAAGAATCTTCAACTGGACTATTTCAGTTTTCAATTGAAAAAGAAATAATTAAAAAAAAACAAAATTTCAACGATATGGTTAAATTTTCAAGCAAATAAATAAATTATTCGATCAAATTAGTTAAATTTTCATTTAACTAAAGAAATGCATTTTCAAAAAATAAGATTCATTGTCTACCCTAAAACAAAAATTTCTAAGATGAATTTTCAAGGAAATAGTGGAATTTCCATCTAATAAGATAAGTTTTTGAACAAAAATCAAATAGCCAAATTTCAGGTTTAAAGAATTAATTTAAAAAAATAATAATTATCTATCAGTTAATTTTAACCAAAAAATGCATTTTCAAAATAGAAGATTAATTGTCTACCCTAAAAGACGAATTTTCACGATGAATTTTCAACCAAACAGTTCAACTTCGAACTGAAAAAGATAAGTTTTCGAAAAGAAATCGAATAGTTCGAATAGTTTTTTAATTTCAGGTTAAAAAAATTAATTAGAAAAAAACTCTACCTAAAAGACGAATTTTCCACAAAACAGTTGAATTTTCTACCCAAATAGTTGAATTTTCAATCGAACGGATGAATTTTCACCCAACAAAATTGTCAAGATGAATTTTCAACGAAATAGTTGAATTTCCAACTAGAATTTGAAAAAAGTAACTTTTTACTAGTCGAGTTCAACCAAAAGATGAATTTTCAAAAAAATGCAGAAATTTTCTACAAAACAGTTTAATTTTCTACCAAAATAGTCGAATTTTCAACCGACAGAATGAATTTTCAGCGAAATAGCTGAATTTTCAACTAAAAAGGGTTAGTTTTCTTCGAAAAATCTAATAGTTAAATTTCAGGTACAAGAATTAATTAAAAAAACTAACTTTCTACGAGTTAAGTTCAACCAAAAAGATGAATTTTCAAAAAAAGAAGAATAATTTTTTACCATAAAAGACGAATTTTAAAAAACATACGTGAATTTTCTACCAAAATAGTCGAATTTTCAACCAAAATAGTTGAATTTTCAACCGAAAGAATGAATTTTCAACGAAATAGCTGAATTTTCAACTAAAAAGGATTAGTTTTCGAAGAAAAATCTAATAGTTACATGTCAGGTTAAAAAAATTAATTAGAAAAACAACTAATTTTCTATCAGTTAAGTCTGACAAAAAAAATACATTTTCAAAAAAGACAATTAATTGTCTACCCTAAAAGACGAATTTCACACAAAACATTTGAACTTTTTACCAAAATAGTTGAATTTTCAATCAAACGGATGAATTTTCAAACAAAAAGATCTACCATAAAAGACAAATTTTCAAAAAAATACGTGAATTTTCTACCAAAATAGTCGAATTTTCAACCAAACAAATTTTCAAGATAAATTTTCAACGAAATATTTAGTTGAATTTCCAACTAAAAAAAAATGTTTTCGAAGAAAAATCGAATAGTTACATTTCAAGTTGGAAAATTCATTAAAAAAAACTCATTTTCTACCAGCTAAATTCAATAAAAAAAATGAATATTCAAAGAAGAAGATTAATTTTAATAAATAAATAATAATGAATATAAAAAAATATAATAAAAATAACAATTAAAAAAAACGTGAATTTTCTACAAAACAATTGAATTTTCTACCAAAATAGTTGAATATCCATCCGAACGGAGGAGATTTCAAACAAAAAGATTTTCAAGATGAATTTTCAACCAAATAGTTAAATTTTTAACTAAAAAAGATCAATTTTCGAACAAAAATCCAATAGTTATATTTCAGGTTTAAAAAATTAATAAAAAAACTAATTTTCTACCAGTTAAATTCAACAAAAAGATGAATTTTCAAAAAAGCAGATTAATTGTCTACGCTGAAATATGAATTTTTAAAAAAATACGTGCATTTTCTACAAAATAGTTGAATTTTCAACTAAAAAAGATAAGTGTTCGAAGAAAAATCGAATAGTTACATTTCAGGTGAAAAAAAATAATTAAAAAAACAACTAATTTTTTACGAGTGAAATTTAACCAAAGAGATGAATTTTCAAGGAAGAAGATCAATTTTCTACCTTAAAAGAAAAATTTTCAAAAAAATGCGTGAATTTTCTACAGAACAGTTGAATTTTCTACCAAATAGTTGAATTTCTAACTAAAAAAGATAAATTTTCGAACAAACATAGAATAGCTACATTTTATGCATAAAACATTAATTTCCAATTTAAACAAATTTTCTACTAGTTAACTAAAAAAACGTATTTTCAACATAATTAGTTAAATCTATAACGAAAGAGATGAATTTTCAGAAAAGAAGATTAATTTTCTACAAAAAAAATGAATTTTCAATAAAATAATTACATTTTCAGCAAAATAGTTGAATTCAACTGAAAAAGCCGAATTTTGAACAAAGTATGTAGTTGAATTTTCAACAAAAAAAGAGGAATTCTCAATCAAAAATTAAATAGTTGAATTTTCAACTATGAGCGATAAATTTCCAACCAAAAATGAAATAGTTCAATTTCCATTTAAAAAAATTAATTAAACAAAAAACGAATTTTGATTAAAATTATTAAATATACAACCAATAAAATAAATGTTTAACATAGTAATTAATCCTTTAACCACGTAGTTGGATTTTCAACCAAAAAAAAAAATGAATTTTTAATGAAATAAAATTAAATAAATTTTTTTTTTATCAAAACAGTTAGATTTTTAACCAAGAAGATGATTTTTTAACGAAGTAGTGAAAATTTAAAAAAAAATTTAGCGCACTTTAGAAATAATAAACAGAGGAACACATTTTTTTTAATAATAAGGAAACGTTCAGATTTACAAAAATCAGGAGCGCCTAAATAAATAAATTGTAATGTAGTGCACATTAAAACAATTATATACATTTTTGAATCAGTGAATCTAAAATCAAGAAAATAAGTTAATCAAGCGCGAAATTGAAAAATTTAATATTTTGAAGGTTTTGGAATGAAATTTCTAGCCGAAAATGGAAATTGAAATTAATACCAAAAGCGCAAATAATCTAAAAAAATTAATTTGAAATTGAGAAAAAAAATTTAATCAGAATTTTTCAAAAATAATTTTAAAAATCGAATTAGGAGCTGTTTCATTTCAGACAGAATTAGGAAAAAACAAATCGAGAGCGTCAAAATGATGGCGCACAAATTTAAAAATAAATTAAGATATCGCGAAAAGCGATTAGAAGCGCTCGAAGTTTTTCATTTTTAAATTTGAAAAAGAAAACCGATACAGATAAAGGATAAGTTTCTGATAAGAACTTTGAGGATAAACTTTCCTATAGGAATCTTTTAATTCTTTGATGGATTTTATCTCTCTTCTGCAGATAGTGAATAATGAATAATCATTGACAGAAATTGAATGAATGAACTTTTATTGTAGGCTCATGCGTGTATTTTATTTACACAAATAACATTTTTACTTTAATTATTATTTTCTCTTGGATTTTTTTTTCAAAATTAAATAAATACAAATATTATTAAAAGGAAAAAAAGAAAATTTAAATTAAAAAAAAAATCTTAATTAAACTGCAAAATTTCTAATTTTTTTTTAGTATTATTAGATTTGAACTTACTTTTTGAAAATTAGGATCCCCGTTTAGGAATATTCAGTTTATTTATGAGAACTACAATAGAACAATGTGCTTATCATTGAGCAAGAAAAGTCTATTTTTCATAGAAAAGGCTATCAGCCTCTCTTATTTGCATCTTTATTAATCGTTTCCACAACTGTTTCCCTTCAGAAAATATCTTTATCATTAATTTACGTTCTATTAATGAACTATCATGAATTAACAAATTTTCTGCTTTTCAGTAACTTTGTAATTTGTTGGAAAATTCAAGAATCCATTATTTGTAGGGTTTCGTAGCCTCGGGCAGAAACCCCTATAGTTTCTGTAGGGTGTCCGTCCATCCGCCATTCTGTCCGTCATTCATACTTTTTTCCATAACCGACTTTACCTCACACTCTAGCCGACTTTAACTCACACCTTAGCCAACTTCCCCCCATACCCTAACTGACTTTACTCCGTACCCTAGCCGAATTTCCGCCGTACTATATCTGTATTCACTCGACCGTAGCCTCCCGACTTGACCGACTGTAGCCAACTTTACCACGTACCCTAGATAAATTTAGCCCTCACCCTGTCCAACTTGTTCCCGTACCCTAAACGACTTTAATCTGTACCCTAGCCAACTTTACCCCATATCCTAGCATACCCTATTAGACTTTCCTCCTTATCCTACCCGAATTCACCCCAACTCTAGCCAACTTTACCCCGTACCCCAAATAATTTTACACCATATTCTAACTGACATTAAGTCGTACTCTAGCCAACTTGAACCCCTAACCTAGCCGACATCATCCCGTATCTCAGCCGACTTTATCCTGTGACCTGCCCAAATTTAACCCGTACTTCAGCAAACCTTCCCCCTTACCCTAATTGAATTTACCCTATTCTTTAACATTTTTTACCCCGCACTCTAGCCGAATTTACTTTGTACCCTAAAAGGCTTTACCCTGTAGCCTACCCGACTTCAACCTGTATGCTAGCCGGTTTCCCCCTTACCCTACCTGACTTTACCCCGTAGCTAAGCCTAATATACCCCGTAACTTAGCCAATTTTACTCTGCACTCTAGTCGAGTTTAGCACGTACCGTTACCGAATTTACCCTGTACTCTAGCCGATTTCAATCTACACTCTTGCCGAATTTACCCTGTACCATAACCGAATTTACCCTGTACCCTAGCCGACTTTATCACTTATCTTTGCCGACTTTACTCATCACTCTAGCCGAGTTTAACCCGTACCGTAAATGAATTTACCCTCTACCCTAGCCGACTTTACCCCGTACTGTTGCCGATTTTACCCGGTACCCTAGCCGACTTTACCACGTATCTTTGCCGACATTACTCCACGCTCTAGCCGACTTCACCCAATACCCTGACTGAGTTTACATCGTACCTTAGCCGATTTTACCCCGTACCCTACATAAATTTACCCCAATCCTGGCCAACTGTATCACGTGACCCAGTAGGGGTTGTGACTTAATTAATGTCCTAATAGGCTACCCTGGCGAAAGTATCAGATAGGAATTCCTTCAGAACCAATCCGATGTCATCCGAAACATTCCGGAATCTTTATCCGAACCAATCCGAGTCAATTCGAACCAATCCGAAAAATGTCTACATTTCGTACGATTCAAATCGGTGAAAAATTAATCCGACTCAATCCGGTTCAATCCGAATGAATACGAACTCGGATTGACCTAAAGCGATTTTCAATCCGAATGAATCTAATTCAATCCGAACTCGGATTCATTCCGATTGAAAATTCAGTGTATATCAATCCGAGTTCGAATTGATTCGGATTCATTTGGATTAAAACTTTGATCCGGATTGGTTCGTTTTGAAGTTCGCATTGAACCGGATTGAGTCGCATTAATTTTCAAACGATTTGAACTTTTTTCGGATTGGTTTGAATTGACTCGGATTGGTTCGGTTACAGATTCCGGAACCAGATTTCTCGAATTTACTTTTTTGCTGATATTTTGCTTATTTACACCTCCTTTTACGACTTTTAGAAACATTTTGTCATTTCCATCATGGCTCCTGTTTTGGCGGGAAAAGCGAAGGAGAGCGCATGCGCCTTAGTATTTAAAAACTCGCGGTATTTTTGAATTTAAAAACCTACTTAAGTTTTGTCCTAAATTTTAAATTATCTTCAATTAAGTAATATTTTGAAATCTTCTAGATTTTTCAATTATTAAGTTTTCAATCTAAATAATTAATTAATTTATGAATATTTGTCAATTAAGGCAATCAGTAAATTTGAAGAAGGAAATCGATGGAAAAAAGAAGATCGGACCATTCGATTAAAGTGGACGTGTATTTTTTTTTTGAGGAATCGTCGTGACCTATGTGAGAAACTTAATTGAATGAATGCCAATATAAAATTTTGATCAGAGGGTTTTTGCGCTGATGGAACGAATCGCGGAAAAATGGTCCTCTCTTGTCAATCAACAGTCCTTGACTGAATGGCGGACATGTAAGACCTATGTCACTGCCCGAGGCGATTCTTTTATAAAATCAGACTAAAACCTTATTTATTTTTCCCCCTTCTCTCTCCTCGTCGAACCAACTCTTCTTCCTCAAAAAACGTCAACAGTCAAAAGGTCCAAATCCCGCCAGTCCACGTGACAGTCCGTCGTCGAAAGTCAAAACCGGGGAGATAGAAGTCGAAACTCAACCATAACTTAAGTTTCAAAGTTTATCAACCCGCGATTTTTCGAATTTAGGTAAATTTCAAGTCGGAAACCGACCAACTTGTCGGAATTTTCTCGAATTTAAATATCAACCTTCAACCTTCAACCTTTGAGGATTTTTAACCTTCAAGATATACAAAACTTGGAAAATTTTCATGAGGTATCAAGGTGAGTATTTAATAGCTTCTCAGAAAGAATTCTTATTATTTTATCAAACTGGATTTTGATTATTGAATTTCTTTAATTTTAGAGGATCCCAAATTTGGGTGGTCCAAGTTTTTTTGTCTTTTGAATTACTTACTTTTGAAATATATCTCTCTCTAATTTGAATATTTATGGAAAGTAAAGGCACCCAAATTTGGGTGCTTCAGACACTAAAGGCACCCGAATTCGGGATCTTTGAAAACCTAACAGTCCCAAGTTTCGTTAACTTTCAAATTTGAGGCACCTAATTTCTGGTGCTACAATCAAGGCATCTAAATTTGGGTGCTACAATGAAGGCATCCAAATTTGGGTGCTACAATGAAGGCACCCAAATTTGGGTGCTGCGAAAAAGTTGACTGAAATTCGTAATTAAGAGGAGGAGAATTAATTTTAATATTTGACAGAATAATTTGAAGAAGCTGGGGTCGATCGCTGGTGGTTGTACGGCCCCCATCGCTCGAGAACCCGAGGATTCGTCATTGAGGAATACCTGATATGGATGTCGACCCGACCGATAGCAACAACGAAGAAAACTGCACCACTAACACGCAGCGACTTATCGCCGAAAATGGCGGCCGATGCATGAGCACCCAGGCGATGCAATCACTCTATGATTTGAGACAAAATAATCTTCTTTGTGACGCCATAATCAGGCTCCAAGATGGCGGAGTTTTTCACATCCACAGAGCTATTTTGTCAGCCTGCAGCACCTACTTCAGGTTCCCTATTATATCAATAAAAAAGAAATTTTTATTTTGGGTGCACCCAGAAAAGGGTTCTATCTGGGTGTATACAAAGAACGTCTTGTGCACCCATTTTCGTATGTGCAAACTTTCAGTGTCTTTGGATACTGAGATGCCAAATCTGGGATCCCGGATCCCAAACTTGGAGACCCAAAACTTCTAGGGAATTCTAGACTATTCAAAAATAATCTATGATTTTCTAGAATTTTCTGTAATGTGCCAGAAGCTTTTGAAATTGTGACAATTTTGAATTTGGGTCCACCCGGAAATGGGTTCCATCTGGGTTCCACTAAATTTAGGCGCTTTTTGTATCCATTTTCGAATCTGCCAACTTCAAGCGTCTTTGGATACTCAGATACTAAATCTGGGATCCCGGATCCCAAATTTAGATGCATAAAACTTCTAGAGTATTCTAGACTATTCAAAAAGGATCTATGATTTTCTAGAATTTTCTGTAATGTGCTAGACGCTTTTTAAATTGTGAACATTTTGAATTCGGGTGCACTCAGAAATGGGTTCCATTTAGATACCACCAAATTTAGAGCTTTTTGCATCCATTTTTGAATCTGCCAACTTCAAGCGTCTTTGGATACTCTGTTATTAAATGTGGGATCCCAGATCCCAAATTTAGGGGCATAAAACTTATAAAAGTATTCTAGACTATTTAAAAGAGATCTGTGATTTGCTAGAATTTTTTGTAATGTACTAGACGCTTTTGAAATTGTGACAATTTTGATTTCGGGTCCACACAGAAATGGGTTCCATCTGGGTGCCACCCAATTTAGGCGCTTTTTGTATCTATTTTTTAATCTGCCAGCTTCGAGCGTCTTTGAATACTCAGATACTAAATCTGGGTTCCCGGATCCCAAATTTGAATGCATAAAACTTGTAGAGTATTCTAGATTGTTCAAAAAGGATATATAATTTTCTAGAATTTTCTGTAATGTGCCAGCAGCTTTTGGAATTGTGACCATTTTGAATTCGGGTGCACCCAGAAATGGGGTCCATCTGGGTGCCACCAAATTTAGGCGCTTTTTGTATCCATCTTTGAATCTGCTAGCTTCGAGCGTCTTTGGATACTCAGATGCTAAATCTGGGATCTCGGATCCCAAAACTTTTAGAGTATTCTAGACTATTCAAAAATTAGATATGCTTTTCTAGAATTTTCTATAATGAGCCAGAAGCACTTGGAATCATGAAAGTTTTTATTCTGTTGCACCCAGAAATGGAGTTTACCTGGGTGCCACTAAAGGGCGCTTTTTCTACACTTTTTGAATCTGCCAGATTTGTGCTTCTTTGTGCACCCAAATCCCGAATTTGGGATTCCGGATCTCAAATTTGGGCTCTGAAAACTACTAGAGTGTCCTGGACTATTCGAAAATAATTTAGAATTTCCTAGAAATTTTCTAAATGTTGGAGAATTTTCTATAATGTGCCAGAAATGGGTTCCGTCAATTTGGCTAACTGTAAGGTCTTTTAAATCGGGTGCCAGAAAATCTGGGTGCCTCCCTATATGAATGATTCAACTTCCCAAATTAGAACCCAATTAACTACCAAATTTCAGCATCTACAGCTTCGCAGATCCCACTTCAAATTCCGGATCCCATATTCGGGCACCTAAAAAATTTCTATTTTTTACAGAGCCTTATTTACAACTACTCTCCACTCCCGAGAGAAGACAGACGTCCTTCTACCAGGAGTCAGTAGCAGGACGATGACTTTGTTACTGGAATATGCATATTTACGATCCCTGGAAGTCACCCGAGAAAATGTCTGTCAGCTTTTAATCACTGCGGACTATCTCAGCATCCTTGGTGTCCTGGAACTTTGTTGTGATTATTTGAGGGAAAATTTAGCAGCCGAAAATTGCATTGGGGTGATGAAATTTGCAAGGGAACACTTTTGCAGAGGATTAGAAGCAGACGCTCATCGATTTGTAATGAGGCACTTTGTGCAGGTGCAACACTAGCCGTGAGAAATAGTATAATCTCTCATTGGATTAATCTATGGCTCAATTCGATATTTATTTAATTTAATATTCTTTTTTACTTTTTGTACCTTTTTCCTTTCCCTTCCTGGTATTTTTTGGATTTTGCTATTATTACCTCTTCTCTTTTTATTTTGTTTCTCATTTCACCTTTCCTTACCTCTTCCTTATTTATCTTTCCTCATCCTTTATCCTTTCTCTTCACTTTCCTGTCCTGTTTTTTACCTTTCCTCCTTTCCCTTCTTTTAAGTTTTTTAATTCACCTACAATTATCTTTCCTCGTTCCCTTTGGCTTCTTCTTTCTCCTTTCCTTTTGTTATTTTGCTTCCCTCTTACATTCTCTTTCCTTCTCAACCTCCTCCCCAATTTCACTCCTTTCCTCTTTCCTCTGTTCACCATTTTTCTTTGATATTTTCTTCTTCCCTCCTTTTTCTCCATTCCTTTTTTGGAATAAACTGATTCAAATATTAACCACTTCTATAGGTAGCTCAAAGGAGTGACGAGGTACTAAATTTACCAATTGAAGAATTGAGAACCTTAGTAGGCGCTGACGAGCTAAATGTGAAGAGTGAGGAAGTAGTTTGGGAGTTGGTCTTGAGATGGATAAATCATGAGCCTGATGCAAGAAAAGCTCATATTGTGGAACTAATGAAGAACATCCGACTCGGTCTTCTCGACACTCAATTCTTCCTTGAAAATGTGAAGGACCATCCTTACGTTACAGGAAATGAAGCTTGTCGTCCAATTATTATTGAGACTCTTAAATTCCTCTACGATTTAGAAATGATCACCCAAAAGGATGGGGAAATTCCTACTCCGGAGATTGCGAGACCTCGAGTGCCTCATGAAATTCTATTTGCGATTGGTGGATGGAGTGGAGGAAGTCCCACAAATTATATCGAGACTTATGACACGAGAGCGGATCGCTGGGTTAAGGTTTGTAATGGAGTGCAGTTTCACCGACCAAGCTTCGGCGGCGTGGCGTCGCTTATTCGTGAGTGGCGCTGCCTATCTTGCGCCTTGGAGGTGGAGGGGATACACAGGAGTGAGCGAAGAGTCCGAGAATGGTATCCACCTTCTCTTTCCAACCTATGCATCCCCTCCACCTTTAAGCCACTGGATACGCCACACCACTCACGTATAAGCGACGCTACGTCGCCGAAGCCTCGGCGGCATGAGTGGCGTGGCATATCCAGTGGCTTAAAGGTGGAGGGGATACATAGGTTGGAAAGAGAAGGTGGATACCACTCTCGGACTCTTCGGTTACTCCTGTGTATCCCCTCCATCTCCAAGGCGCAAGATAGGCCGCGCCACTCACGTAAAAGCGACGCCACGCCGCCGAGGCTTGGTCGGTGGAACTGACTCATGGAGAAAAAAGATTTATATAAGAGGCCGTACTTAAATTACGCAATGGACTGTAGGCCCTCTCTAAGAACCCCTCCCCCCGGGAAAAAAAATTCTAACCCCCCCCCCCCCCCACACACACACACTATTTTTGTACGTATTTTTAGTTTCCAACATTTTTTTACTAGTTATTGCTAGTAGAATTAGGCAGGGTTTTCGAGAGATTAATTTTCAGAATTCCTTTATTTTTCCTTGTCTTAATTTTGCATTTTCCTTGGTCATTAGTATTCAAATACCAGCATTTTAATCTTGAAATACTTTCAACATAAAATCTTTTATAACCGCAATAAAACAGTATTTCGGATACAAATGAAAAATTTTCAAATTTATTCATTTATTTAAAAAAAAATGTCTTTCCTACTATAAAAGATGGCTTTTTAACAAAATACTTGAATCTTCAACAAAATAATTAAATTTGTAACATAATAGTTGAACTTTCAACCTAAGAATATAAATTTCGAAAAAAAAGTATCATAGTTTATATTTCAATCAAAAAACATGAAATTCATAGAAAAAAAATGTTTTTTAAAACTGAAAAGATGAATTTTTAACAAATAAAGATTTTTCACAGAAGAAAGAAAATTTTACCTAACAAAAATAAAATTTCAAACCAAGTAGATTATTTTTTTACCAAAAAAGGAAAATTTTCAACTACAAAAGATCAATCTTAAAAAAATGGAAAAGTTACATTTTCAGTTAAAAAATTAATTAAAAAAAAAAGACTTTTCCACTGAACAGTTTAATTTTTAACCGAAGACATAAGCCTTCAATAAAAAAATTAATTTTTAAGAATGTAGTTTAACTTTTACCAAAGTAGTTGAATTTTCAATTTAAAAAGATTAATTTTCAACAAAATAGTTAAACTTTCAACCAAAGAGATGAATTGCTTGAAAATTGATAATTTAAACATTGTAAATTATACTTTCCAAAATTCAACAAACTCGATTTTTATTGAAAAGCTAAAATCTATAGAAGGAAAAAATTAAAAATTTAGCGTTCAACATGAAAATTTAGAATTATAAAATTGTAGCCATTGAAAATGAACAAATTATTCAATTACTGATTATCTATTTAAGAATGTTTAATTTTATCTTATTTGATTTTTAAATCAATTTTTAATTTTGTAATTCAAAATAGTTTGCTTTTTAATACTTCTTTTAGAATTATTATTCATTCTTGAAATTTTCCAATGAAATATTTTTCATTTGGAAATGCTTTATTGGTTTAAATCTTCAAATAAAAATGAAGCAACTTTAAGATATTATATTATAAAAATCAAAAATTGAACAAAAAAATAATTAAGATTGCTGTAATAGGATTCCAAATTTTTAGATTGTACAAATTTAAGCCTTTCAATTCGAAATTGCGTTATACTTACATTTGAAATGATTAAATTAAAAACTATCAAGGCTTTATTAATATGAAATTTTGAAATATTTCTTAGCAGCTATTGTCCTGACGTTTCAAATATTTGAATTTGAAACTACAATTATGAAATTTGAGATTCAAACCCTCCAAAAATTAGTCTAAAATTTAATTTTCTGAAAAAACTTGAAATTTAAGGCCTCAAATCATAAACTGCGATTACGTTTTTTTGACCGACTAATAGGAGTTTGGATTAGGTTTGGCGGGCATTTTGAAAACGTGGAATAATTTATTCATTATATTTTGGCTAATAGAAGTTAATAATTAATTATTAATAAAATTTGTCTGAAAAAGGTAAAAATAACGTTGAATCGACGTCACTTCGACGTTGATTTTTAAATCCCTGTAAATTGCAACAAATTTTGATGAAATCACTTACATTGCAGTATAAAATGATAGAGATCCTATCCTTTTGAATCATTTTTAATCTTTATGATCGAAATAGATAGAGAAAATGTATCCCATTCTATCTCTTTGTCGGTCTAAATTCGCGTCTATCTTTTTCAATACTCTCTTTTCTATCTCATCCTATACTTTATCTATCCACGTCAATCTTTTTCTATCAATCTATCAATCTTAACTCCTTTATCTTTTTCAATCTTCTTTTCTCTATCTCTTCTTATCCTCGATTTATCCGCATCAATCTTTATCTATCTTTTTGTCCCTATAAATTCACGTCTTTCTTTTCCAATCTCATTTTCTCCATCTCATCCTACCCTGCTTCTATCAATGTCAATCTTTCTATACCTCTCAATCAATTTAAACTCCCTTCATCTTTTTCAATCTCCTTTTCCCAATCTCTTCATATCCTCGATTTATCCGCGCCAATCTTTGTCTATCTTTTTGTCTCTATAAATTCACGTCTTTCTTTTCCAATCTCCTTTTCTCTATCTCATCCAATCCTGCTTCTATCAACGTCAATCTTCTTCTATCTTTTTGTCTATATAAATTCACGTTTTTCTTTCCCAATCTCCTTTTCTCTATCTCATCCTATCCTGCTTCTAACAACGTCAATCTTTTTCTATCTCTCAATCAATTTAAACTCCCTTCATCTTTTTTAATCTCCTTTTCCCTATCTCTTCTTATCCTCGACCTATCCCCGTCAGTCTTTTTCTATCTTTTTGTCTCTATAAATTCACGTCCTTCTTTTCCAATCTCCATTTCTCTATCTCATCCTATCCTGATTCTATCAACGTCAATCTTCTTCTATCTTTTTGTCTATATAAATTCACGTTTTTCTTTCCCAATCTCCTTTTCTCTATCTCATCCTATCCTGCTTCCATCAACGTCAATCTTTTTCTATCTCTCAATCAATTTAAACTCCCTTCATCTTTTTTAATCTCCTTTTCCCTATCTCTGCTTATCCTCGATCTTTCCACGTCAATATTTGTCTATCTTTTTGTCTCTATATATTCACGTCTTTCTTTTCCAATCTCCTTTTCTCTATCTCATCCAATCCTGCTTCTATCGACGTCAATCTTTTTGTATCTTTTTTTCTATATAAATTCACGTTTTTCTTTCCCAATCTCCTTTTCTCTATCTCATCCTATCCTGCTTCTATCAACGTCAATCTTTTTCTATTTCTCTATCAATCTAAACTCCTGTTATCTTTTCCAATCTCTTTTCCCTATCTCTTCTTATCCTCGATCTATCCCCGTCAATCTTTTTCTATCTTTTTGTCTCTATAAATTCACGTCTTTCTTTTCCAATCTCCTTTTCTCTATCTCATCCTATCCTGCTTCTATCAACGTCAATCTTTTTCTATCTCTCAATCAGTTTAAACTCCCTTTATCTTTTTCAATCTCCTTTTCCCTATCTCTGCTTATCCTCGATCTATCCACGTCAATATTTGTCTATCTTTTTGTCTATATAAATGCACAGAGATAAGAAACTTTGACTTTAATGAATACAGGATGAGATGAGACAGAGATGGATTAAGATAAACGTGATTTTAGATTGAAAATTAGATGAAAAATTGTACACATGATACAAGGAAGATGAGATTGGGAAAGATAGACGAGAATTTATATTGAATGAGAGATGGGAAAATATTGACGAGTATAGATGAAGGACAAGATAAGATAAAATAAGAGGGGATTGAAAAAGATTGACGGAACTTCAGATTGATAGAGATATGGAAAAATATTGACGTGGATAGATAAAGGATAGGATGAGATAGAGAAAAAGGTATTGAAAAAGATAGAAGTGAATTCAGATTGAAAAATAAATGGAAAAAGATAGGTGTTGATAGATGTATGATACAATGAGATAGGGGAAAAAATATTGGAAAAGAAAGACGTGAATTTAGATTGACAAAGGGATAGAAAAAGATTGAGGTGGGTAGACAAAGGAAAAGGTGAGACAGATTGAAAAATAGATAGAAAAAGATTGACGTTTACCTTCCCCCATCCTTTCTTTTTTCTCTTCACATTCCTATCCTGTTTTTTACCTTTCCTCCTTTCCCTTCTTTTAAGTTTCTTAATTCACCTACAATTATCTTTCCTCGTTCCCTTTGGCTTCTTCTTTCTCCTTTTCTTTCGTTATTCTCCTTCCCTCTTACATTACAAGGTGAGACAGAGGAGAGGGTATTGTAAAAGGTAAACGTGAATTTAGATTGAAAAATAGATAGAAAAAGATTGACGTTTACCTTTCCCCATCCTTTCTCTTCACTTTCCTGTCCTGTTTCGATCCTGTTTGATCCTGTTTTGGGAATGTAGGTTAATTTAGGGCTAGAAAAATATTGATGTGGATAGATGAAGGATAGGATGAGATAGAGAAGAGGATATTGAAAAAGATAGACGTGAATTCAGATTGAAAAATAGATGGAAAGAGATTGACGTGGATAGATCGAGGATAAGAAGAGATAGGGAAAAGGAGATTGAAAAAGATAAAGGGAGTTTCGTTTGATTGAGAGATAAAAAAACATTGACGTTGATAGAAGGAGGATAGGATGAGATAGAGAATAGGAGATTGGAACAGAAAGACGTCAATTTATATAGCCAAAAAGATAGAAAAGGATTGTCGTTGATAGAAGCAGGATAGGATGAGATAGAGAAAAGGAGATTGGAAAAGAAAGACGTGAATTTATATAGACAAAAAGATAGCAAAAGATTGACGTGGATAGATCGAGGATAAGAAGAGATAGGGAAAAGTAGATTGAAAAAGATAAAGGGTGTTTCGTTTGATTGATACATAAAAAAATATTGACGTTGATAGAAGGAGGATAGGATGAGATAGAAAAGAGAGGATTGAAAAAGATAGACACGAATTTAGATTGACAAAGAGATAGAATGGAATACATTTTCTCTATCTATTTCTGTCATGAAGATTCGAAATTATTCAAAAAGATAGGATCTATATCTTTTTAATTCCAGCAGGGTACGCTAGATGACTGAGGGTAAAAGTAAACAACAAGTAAAATCAGTCTTCGGCCTTATAAGTAGAGGCCTAGCAAACCATTTTTTTCCAAGTTCATCACAGTTGTCGACTGTATCACGAAGGATACATGAAGAGATTGAAAAAGATTGAAATTAGTAATACAGTACAAGTCCGATAAGTTGCCGTCCGATAAGTGTACACTCCCCTTAAAACGTCATCACACGCACGGCACGCACACTAATTGAGGTTCTCCCACTACGTGTGCTATTTTGCTTATGATTTGCGCATCATTCTTACGCATGCGCGCATCTTATATCGTGCTACTGGAGGGGGCATCCGATAAGTCCGCAATTCCTGGAATTTTCCGCCCCTACAGCCCCGAAATGAGAAACTTATCGGACTTCTACTGTAGATAGACTAAAGGATAGAAAAAGATAAGTCTTCGGTCACGAAGTATAAAGAAAGTGATTGAAAAATATTGAAATTCGTAATAGATGGATAGACTAAGGGATAGAAAAAGATAAGTGGCCTCGGTCACGAAGGATAGAGAAAGAGATTGCAAAAGATTGGAATTCGTAATAGATGGATAGACTAAGGGATGGAAAAAGATAAGAGTCCTTCGCGACGTAGGATAGAGAAAAAGATAGAAAGTTATTGGGATTAGGGATTACTTCCAGCAGGGAAGATAAAGGAAAAAAGAAATAGGGAATGGAATCCTTAAGGTAAAAGGAGAGTGGTAAAAAGATAAATGGTAAGTATAAAAGTTTTAAGGGAAAGACAAATGTTAGAGGAAAAAAAGGGGACTTGAAAGTATTAAAAAAGGATAAAAAAGTGAGGAGAAAACATGGGAAGTGTAAAAGAGAAGAAAGGGAAAAAGTGTTTAAATGAAGGAACAAAAATGTAGTTTACTTTTCTAGGTTGAGGAAGTCGATCCAACAGGGCCGCGAGCATACCATGGCACAGCAGTTGTAGGATTCAATATCTACGTGATTGGAGGTTTTGATGGTGTTGATTATTTTAATAGCTGTCGATGTTTCAATGCTGTTACAAAAGTGTGGAGAGAGGTTGCTCCCATGAATGCAAGGAGGTCAGTTAAAATCTATTTGATTAACAAAATAATTTTTTAATCAACTAATTAATCTAGATGTTATGTGAGTGTTGCTGTATTAAATGATATGGTTTATGCAATGGGAGGTTATGATGGGTATCATCGACAGAATACAGCAGAACGATATAATTATAAAAGGAATCAGTGGTCCTACATAGCACCCATGTTTTTTCAAAGATCAGACGCCAGCGCAACTACCCTGAATGGTAATTTGAAGATTTATTCAAATAAAATAGAAATAATTGAACATTATTATTTTTATAAATAATTTTTCTTTAGTAACAATAAATTTGATTTTTAATTTTAGACAAGATTTATATTACGGGTGGTTTCAACGGCCAGGAGTGCATGAGTTCTGCTGAAGTTTATGATCCGGAAACCAACCAATGGACGATTATTACTCCCATGAGGTCACGAAGAAGTGGTGTTTCTTGCATTTCGTATCATAATTGCGTCTATGTGATTGGTAATTATTATTTTTGTGATTTCTTCCTTCTTTTTTTCATTTTTATTCACACTTTCCTTCTTTACTTCCTTTTCCCCTTCTTTTTCTGTTTCTTCCCTATTTAACTTTTTGTTCTTTTCTTTCTTCATTATATCTTTTATCTACTGTTTCTCTTTCCTTTTTGCCTTTTCTTCATTCTTATTATCCTTCTACATCTCCTGTCCCTCCACCTTTTCCTTCCTTTTAAACTTCTTGACCACTTCCTTCTATTTTTATATTTTTGTCTTCTCTTCTCTTTTAGGTGGATTCAATGGAATATCTAGGATGTGTAGTGGAGAAAAATACAATCCAGAAACCGATACTTGGTCCCCGATACCGGATATGTATAATCCTCGTAGTAACTTTGCTATTGAAGTAATTGACGATATGATTTTTGCTATTGGTGGATTCAATGGAGTTACTACTATATACCGCGTCGAGTGCTATGACGAAAGGACCAATGAATGGTACCAGTGTATTTCTTCTTTTCCTCACATATCTTTTCTTATCTCATTTCCTTCCTCTTTCTCGTCTCTTATTTCCCTTGCTTTACATCTTAAATTTCCTCTGTTCTTCCACTTCCTTCCCCTTCGCTATTCTACTTTTGCATTTCCTCCTATTATCTTTTTCCTTACATTCCTTCACCTTTCATTCTTTACTACCTATTTTACTCTTTCACTTTTTTCCTATCCACTCCTTTCGCTTTCTTGTATTTTCCTTCCTCTTCTCCTATTATTATTCCTCGTCCCACTTTGTCCTTTCTTCCCTGATTTTATTTCCTCTCCCTTTTTTTCCTTTCCTCTGTAACATATATTTTCTCTTTCCTTCGCCGTTTATCTTCTTTTAGACCTTCTGATTTCTTCTTCACTTCTTTTTTCTCTTCCTCTCCTCTATTTTCTTTATTTCTTTTTCCCATCCAACTGTCCTGAAAAATCCTTCTTTTTTCAAAAAAGGTACGAAGCAACAGACATGAATATTTTCCGATCAGCATTATCAGCCTGTGTAATAATGGGACTTCCGAATGTTTATGACTACATTCACAAACATCGAGAAAGACTGATGGAAGAAAAAAGACAAAAATTACTTGCTCTTGAAGTTCAACGAACTCAACAACAACAAATGCAAAGGCAACAAACAATTATCAACAACAACGTTATGCTACCAGCTTCGATAAATCAAAATCATCAGAATCATCCAAATTCTCAACAGCAATGAATTTTTTATTCTTCCTAAATACGAAGATTTTAAATCTCGACCGAGTTTTACAAAACAAAACGACTTTTCACAGTCGAAGAAAAAAATCGAAAGTTTATTTATATACATTATCAAAACAAAATATTTTTGATAGAAATATTTCACGACGATTTTTGAGAAGACTTTTCAGGAAAGAATTGGAGAATTTTATATTTTTTTACTCAAAGAAAATTTAACTTATTTCGGATTAATAAAAAAAAATCGAGAAAAAAAATAATGAGGAAGGAGGGATGGAAAGAATTCCTAGCGGATGAAAAAAGATTTTTTTTTATTTCGAGTTTTTTGCTCTTGTGATGAATAATTTTAAACTTATTGTGAAATTAGAATGCTAGAAGAATTTTTTGAGGTGGATTGATGGGCGAATCAAATTTTGTATCAGATTGGGTCTCGATAATGCCAATAAATTTTTAATACATGTGTATACTTTATCTTTTTCATATCGTTAACTCTCCTTTTTTTTTATTGCATTTCTTGACACAGTCTTCATTTCATTTTTTGTTGTTGATATTATGTGTTAAGGAGATTGCGATTGGTGGATGGAGTGTAAGAAGTCCCACAAATTATACCGAGACTTATGACACGACATAGAGAAAAAAGATTTATATGAAAGAAGGGGTAAATTTAAAGAAAGGATAAATTAGAGGATGGATTAATAGAGAAGGGGAGGAAGTAAAGGAAAAATTAAGAAAAAATAGAAGGTTAGGTAGAAGCTGAAGAAAAAATAAAAGTGGAGAAGGAATATAAGTTTTGAATGAAGAGGTGCTTGCGGAAAGGAAGACGATAAGGATGGAGGAAAGTAGCAAAGGGGGGGGGGGGAAATAATTGGAAGGTGAATGGAATAATTTACATGGAAATCAATCACTTTTCTCCTAATCGTAATGGAGAAAAGAGGTTGATATAAAAAGAGTAAATTTGAAGAGGACGAAAAGAATAGGGGATAGATTAAAAGAGAAGAGGAGGAAGTAAAGGCAAAGTTAAGAAAAAAGGAGGTTCGGTAAAAGTTGAAGAAGAATGAGAGTGGAGAAGGAAACATAAGTTTTGAATGAAGAAGCGCTTGGGGAAAGGAAGAGAATAAGGACGAAGGAAAATGCCAAAGGGGTAGAAGGGGAATAGAATTGGAAGGGAAATGGAATAATTTATGAAGTCAATGAAATCAAACATTTTTCTCCTTATTGTAATAAAGAAAAAAGATTTACATTAAAGAAGGGGTAAATTTAAAGGGAAAGAAAAGATTAAGGGATAGATTAAAAGAGAAGGGGAGGAAGTAAAAACAAAGTTAAGAAAAAAGGAGAAGGTTATCTGAAAGGTGACAATAAAATTAGAGTTGAGACGAGAGCATGAGTTTTGAAAGAAGAAGTTCCTAGGGAAAGGAAGAGGATAAGAATGGAGGAAAGTAAGTAAGAGAAAAAAGGAGAATAGAGTCGGAAGGAGAATTGAATAATTGATGAAGACATTATTGAAATCAAGAAATCAGCCATTTTCATTAATATTGTAACAGAGAAAAAAGATTTATATAAATAAAATATATTGACAGAGAAGGACATGATTAAAGGATAGATTGAAAGAGAATGGGAGGAAGTAAAGGCAAAGATAAGAAAAAAGGTTACCTAAAAGGCGACGAAAAAATTAAAGTCGAGACGAGAACACGAGTTTCGAAAGAAAAAATGCCTGGGAAAAGGAAGAGGATAATGATATAGAGGAAAGTAACAAATAGTGAAATAATTGGAAAAGGAATAGAATGATTGATGAAGAAATAAATGAAATCAATAATTTTTCTGCTTATTGTAATGGAGAACAACAATTTTTATAAGAGAAGGGGTGAAAGAAACGAAGGGTAAAATAATCGGAAAAGGAATGGAATGATTGATGAAGAAATCAATCAAATCAATTATTTTTCTCCTTATTGTAACGGAGAAAAAAGATTTATATAAAAGAAGGGGTAAATTTGAAGAGAAAGAAAAGAATAGGAAATAGATTAAAAGAGAAGAGAAGGAAGTAAAGGAAAATTTAATAAAAAAGGAGGTTAGGTAACAGGTGAAGAAAAAATAAAAGTGGAGAAGGGAACATAAGTTTTGGATGAAGAAGTGCTTGAGGAAAGGCAGAGGATAAGAGTGGAGGAAAGTAACAAAGGGGGAAAAGGGTAAAATAATTGGAGGGTAAATAAAATAATTGACATACAAATTAATGAAATCAATCATTTTTCTCCTTATTATAATAGAGAAAAAAGATTTATATAACAGAAAGGATAAATTTAAAGGGAACGAAAAGATTAGTGGATAGATACAAAGGGAAAAGGTGGACGTAAAGGCAAAGTTAAGAAAAAATATGGTTAGGTAAAAGGTGAAGAAAAAATAAGAGCGGAAAAGGAAACATAAGTTTTGAATGAAGAAGTGCTTTGGGAAAGGAAGAGGATAAGGATGAAGGAAAGTAGCAAAGGGGAAAAAAGATAAAATAATTGGAAGGTGAATGGAAAAATGACATAGAAATTAATCCCTTTTCTCCTAATCGTAATGGAGAAAAAAGGTTGATATAAAAAGAGTAAACTTGAAGAGGACGAAAGGAATAGGGAATAGATTAAAAGAGAAGGGGAGGAAGTAAGGACAAAGTTAGGAAAAAAGGAAAAGGTTAGCTGAAAGGTGACAAAAAAGGCATGAGTTTTGAAAGAAGAAGTTCCTAGGGAAAGGAGGAGGATAAGAATGGAGGAAAATAAATAAGAGAAAAAAGGAGAATTGAATAATTGATAAAGAAATTATTGAAATCAAGAAATCAGCTATTTTTCTCCTTATCGTAACAGAGAAAAAAGATTGATATAAATGTAGTATATTGACAGGGAAGGACATGATTAGGGGATAGATTGAAAGAGGAGGGAGGAAGTAAAGGCAAATATATAATTAAAAAGGTTAGATAAAGGTGACGAAAAAATTAGAATCGAGACGAGAACATGAGTTTTGAAAGAAGAAATTCCTGGGGAAAGGAAGAGGATAATGATAGAGGAAAGTAACAAATAGTACAATGATTGGAAAAGGAATGCAATGATTGATGGAGAAATCAATAAAATCAATCATTTTTTTCCTTATCGTAATGGAGAAAAAAGATTTATATAAAAGAAGGGGTACATTTGAAGAGAAAGAAAAGAATAGGGAATAGATTAAAAGAGAGGAGAAGGAAGTAAAGGCAAATTTAAGAAAAAAGGAGGTTAGGCAAGAGGTGAAGAAAAAATAAGAGTGGAGAAGGGAAAATAAGTTTTGAATGAAGAAGTTCCTGGGGAAAAGAAGAGAATAAGGATGGAGGAAAGTAATAGAGGGGGGAAAGGGGAATAGAATCGGAAAAGTAATTAAATGATTGATAAAGAAACCAATTAAATCAAGAAATCAACCATTTTTCTCTTTATTGTAATAGAGGAAAAAGTTTTATATAAAAGAAGGGGTAAATTTAAAGGGAAGGACAAGATTAGGGGATAGATACAAAGGGAAGAAGTGGAAGTAAAGGCAAAGTTGAGAAAAAAGATGGTTAGGTAAAAGGTGAAGAAAATATAAGAGTGGAAAAGGAAACATAAGTTTTGAATAAAGAAGTGCTTGGGGAAAGGAAGAGAATAAGGATGGAGGAAAGTGACAAAGGGGAAAAGAATCGGAAGGGTAATTAAATGATTAATGAAGAAATCAATCACTTTTCTCTTGCTTGTAATGGAGAAAAAAGATTTATATAAAAGAAAGGGTAAACCTAAATGGAAGGACAAGATTATGGGATAGATTAAAAGAGAAGGGAAGAAGTAAAGGCTGAGTTAAGAGAAGAAAAGAGGTTAGGTGAAAGATGAAAAAAAAAATAAGAGTGGAAAAGGGAAAATAAGTTTTGAATGAATAATCTCCTAGGGAAAGGAAGAGAAAAAGGATGGAGGAAAGTAAGAAAGGGGAAGAAGGGGAATAGAATCTGAAGGGTAATTGAATGATTGATAAAGAAATCAATAATTTTTCTCTTTAATGTAATAGAGATAATAGAGAAAAAAGGTTTATATCAATGAAGGGGTAAATTTAAAGTGATGTACAAGATTAGGGGATAGATTAAAAGAGAAGGGAAGAAGTAAAGGCAAAATTAAGAGAAAAAAAGGTTATGTAAAAGATGAAGAAAAAATAAAAGTGGAGAAGGAAACATGAGTTTTGAATGAAGAAGTTCTTGGGGAATGGAAGAGAATAAGGATGGAGGAAAATGACAAAGGGGGAAAAGGGGAATAGAATTGGAAGGGCAATGGAATAATTGATGAAGTCAATGAAATCAAACATTTTTCTCTTTATTGTAATGGAGAGAAAAGATTTATTTTGAAGAAGGGGTAAATTTAAAGGGAATGAAAAGATTAGAGGATAGATTAAAAGAGAAGGGGAGGAAGTAAAGACAAAGTTAGGGAAAAAAAGAAAACGTTAGCTGAAAGGTGACAAAAAATTAGAGCTGAGACGATAGCATGAGTTTTGAATGAAGAAGTTTCTGCGGAAAGGAAGAGGATAATAATGAAGGAAAGTAACTAAGAGAAAAAAGGAGAATAGGGTCGGAAGGAGAATTGAATAATTGATGAAGACATTATTGAAATCAAGAAATCAGCCATTTTCATTAATATTGTAACAGAGAAAAAAGATTTATATAAATAAAATATATTGACAGAGAAGGTCATGATTAAAGGATAGATTGAAAGAGAATGGGAGGAAGTAAAGGCAAAGATAAGAAAAAAGGTTACCTAAAAGGTGACGAAAAAATTAGAGTCGAGACGAGAACATGAGTTTTGAAAGAAGAAATGTCCGGGAAAAGGAAGAGGATAATGATATAGAGGAAAGTAACAAATAGTGAAATAATTGGAAAAGGAATAGAATGATTGATGAAGAGATCAATGAAATCAATAATTTTTCTGTTTATTGTAATGGAGAACAAAAATTTTATAAAAGAAGTGGTGAGAGTAACAAACGGGAAACAAAGGGTAAAATGATTGGAAAAGGAATGGAATGATTGATGAAGAAATTAATAAAATCAATTATTTTTCTCCTTATCGCAATGGAGAAAAAAGGTTTATATAAAAAGGGTAAATCTGAAGAGAACGAAAAGAATAGGGGATAGATTAAAAGAGAAGAGAAGGAAGTAAAGGAAAATTCAATAAAAAAGGAGGTTAGGTAAGAGGTGAAGAAAAAGTAAAAGTGGAGAAGGGAACATAAGATTTGAATGAAGAAGTGCTTGAGGAAAGGCAGAGGATAAGAGTGGAGGAAAGTAACAAAGGGGAAAAGTGTAAAATAATTGGAGGGTAAATGAAATAATTGACATACAAATTAATAAAATCAATCATTTTTCTCCTTATTATAATAGAGAAAAAAAATTTATATAAAAGTAGGGGTAAATTTAAAGGGAACGAAAAGATTAGTGGATAGATACAAAGGGAAGAGGTGGAAGTAAAGGCAAAGTTAAGAAAAAAGATGGTTAGGTAACAGCTGAAGAAAAAATAAAAGTGGAGAAGGAATATAAGTTATGAATGGAGAAGTGCTTCGGGAAAGGAAGAGGATAAGGATGAAGGAAAGTAGCAAAGGGGGAAAAAGATAAAATAATTGGAAGGTGAATGGAATAATTGACATAGAAATCAATCACTTTTCACCTAATCGTAATGGAGAAAAAAGGTTTATATAAAAAGAGTAAATTTGAAGAGAACGAAAAGAATAGGGGGTAGATTAAAAGGAAGAGGAGGAAGTAAAGGCAAAATTAAGAAAAAAGGAGGTTAGGTAAAAGTTGAAGGAGAATGAGAGTGGCGAAAGGAACATAAGTTTAGAATGAAGAAGTTCCTGGAGAAAGGAAGAGGATAAGGATGGAGGAAAGTAAAAAAGGAAGAAAAGGGAAATAGAATTGGAAGGGGAAAGGAATGATTGACGGAGAAGTCAATGAAATCAAGAAATCAAACATTTTTCTCTTTATTGTAATGGAGAGAAAAGATTTATATAAAAGAAAGTATAAATTTAAAGGGATGGACAAGATTAGGGGATAGATTGAAAGAGAAGGGGAGGGAGTAAAGACAAAGTTAGGAAAAAAGGAAAAGGTTAGCTGAAAGGTGACAAAAAAGGCATGAGTTTTGAAAGAAGAAGTTCCTAGGGAAAGGAAGAGGATAAGAATGGAGGAAAATAAATAAGAGAAAAAAGGAGAATTGAATAATTGATAAAGAAATTATTGAAATCAAGAAATCAGCCATTTTTCTCCTTATTGTAACAGAGAAGAAAGATTGATATAAATGTAGTATATTGACAGGGAAGGACATGATTAGGGGATAGATTGAAAGAGGAGGGAGGAAGTAAAGGCAAAGATAAGAAAAAAGAAGGTTAGTTAAAAGGTGACGAAAAAATTAGAATCGAGACGAGAACATGAGTTTTGAAAGAAGAAATGCCTGGGGAAAGGAAGAGGATAATGATAGAGGAAAGTAACAAATAGTAAAATGATTGGAAAAGGAATGGAATGATTGATGGAGAAATCAATCATTTTTTTCCTTATCGTAATGGAGAAAAAAGATTTATATAAAAGAAGGGGTAAATTTGAAGAGACAGAAAAGAATAGGGAATAGATTAAAAGAGAGGAGGAGGAAGTAAAGGCAAATTTAAGAAAAGAGGAGGTTAGGTAAGAAGTGAAGAAAAAATTAGAGTGGAGAAGGGAAAATAAGTTTTGAATGAAGAAGTTCCTGGGGAAAAGAAGAGAATAAGGATGGAGGAAAGTAATAGAGGGGGAAAAGGGGAATAGAATCGAAAGGGTAATCAAATGATTGATAAAGAAACCAATGAAATCAAGAAATCAACCATTTTTCTCTTTAATGTAATAGAGAAAAAAGATTTATGTAAAAGAAGGGGTAAATTTGAAGGGAAGGACAAGATTAGGGGATAGATAAAAAGAGAAGGGAAAGTATAATGGAAAACTTGAGAGAAAAAAAGGTTACGTAAAAGTCGAAAAAAAAATAAAAGGGGTAAAGAAAACATAAGTTTTGAATGAAGAAGTGCTTGGGGAAAGGAAGAGGTTAAGGATGGAGGAAAGTAACAAAGGGGGAAAAGGGTAAAATTATTGGAAGGCGAATAAAATAATTGACATACAAATGAATGAAATCAATCATTTTTCTCCTTATTGTAATAGAGCAAAAAGATTTATATAAAAGAAGGGGTAAATTTGAAGAGAAAGAAAAGAATAGGAAATAGATTAAAAGAGAAGAGAAGGAAGTAAAGGCAAATATAAGAAAAAAGATGGTTGGGTAAAAGGTGAAGAAAAAATAAGAGTGGAAAAAGAAACATAAGTTTTGACTGAAGAAGTGCTTGGGGAAAGGAAGAGAATAAGGATGGAGGAAAGTGACAAAGGGGAAAAGAATCGGAAGGGTAATTAAATGATTAATGAAGAAATCAATCATTTTTCTCTTGCTTGTAATGGAGAAAAAAGATTTATATAAAAGAAAGGGTAAGTTTAAAGGGAAGGACAAGATTAGGGGATAGATTAAAAGAGAAGGGAAGAGGTAAAGGCTGAGTTAAGAGAAAAAAAGAGGTTAGGTAAAAGATGAAAAAAAATAAGAGTGGAAAAGGGAACATAAGTTTTGAATGAAGAATCTCCTGGGGAAAGGAAGAGAATAAGGATGGAGGAAAGTAACAAAGGGGAAAAGGGGGAATAGAATCTGAAGTATAATTGAATGATTGATAAAGAAATTAATAATTTTTCTCTTTAATGTAATAAAGAAGAAAGATTTATAAAAAAAAAAGGGGTAAAGTTGAAGGGAAGGACAAGATTAGGGGATAGATTAAAAGAGAAGGGAGGAAGTAAAGGCAAAGTTTCGAGAAAAAAAGAGAAGGTTATGTAAAATATGAGGAAAAAATAAAAGTGGAGAAGGGAACATTAGTTTTGAATGAAGAAGTGCTTGAGGAAAGGCAGATGATCAGGGTGGAGGAAAGTAATAAAGGGGGAAAAAGGTAAAATAATTGGGAGGTGAATAGAATAATTGGCATAAAAATCAATGAAATCAATCATTTCTCTCTGTATTGTAAGAGAGAAAAAATATTTATATAAGAGAAGGGGTAAATTTAAGGGAAACGAAAATATTAGGGGATAGATACATAGGGAAGAGGAGGAAGTAAACGAAAAGTTAAGAAAAAAATTTAGGTGAACGGTGAAGAAAAAATAAAAATGGAGAAGAAAACATAAGTTTTGAATGAAGAAGTGCTTGGGGAAAGGAAAAGAATAAGGATGGAGGAAATTATAATAACAAAGGGGGAAAACGGGAATAGAATTGGAAGGGGAATGGAATAATTGATGAAGAAGTCAATGAAATCAAGGAATCAAACATTTTTCTCTTTATTGTAATAAAGAAAAAAGATTTATATAAAAGAAGGGGTAAATTTAAATGAAAAGACCAGATTAGGAGATATATTTAAAGAGAAGGGAAGAAGTAAAGGCAAAGTGAAGAGAAAAAAAAGAGAAGGTTAGCTGAAAGGTGACAACAAAATTAGAGTTGAGACGACAGCACGAGTTTTGGATGAAGAAGTGTCTGGGGAAAGGAAGAGGATAAGGATAGAGGAAAGAGAAAAAGAAGGAAAAGGGGGATGGAATTGGAAGGGGAATGGAATCATTGCTGAAGAAGTAAAAGAAAACCATCATCTTCCTTTCTATTGTAATGGAGAAAAAGTATTTATATAAAAGAAGGGAAAATTTAAAGTGAAGGAAATTAAGGGATAGATTGAAAGAGAAAGGAAGGGAGGGAGTTAAGGCAAAGTGAAGAAAAAAGGAGGTTAGGCAAACGGTGCAAAAAATGAGTGGAGAAGGGAACATAAGTTTTGAATGAAGAAGTGCCTGGGGAAAGGAAGAGGTTAAGCATGGAGGAGAGTAACAACGGGGAAAAGGGAGAATAGAATCGGAAGGGTAATTGAATTATTGGTGAAGAAATCAATGATTTTTCTCCTTATTGTAATAGAGAAAAAAAGATTCATATAAAAGAAGTGAATTAATAGGGAAGGGCAAGATTAGGGAATAGATAAAAAGAGAAGAGAAGAAAGTAAAGGCAAAGTTAACCCTGGAATGAAAAAAAATTCGAAAAACGAACAAAAAAAATGTGACTAAAATGACTGTTTTAAACAAGAATGCTGTAGTTTTTCATGAAATTATCCCATTTGAAAAATTCTGACAACCCTCAAATGCATGTAAAAGACTTTTTCGTTTCTTGGAAAAACATATTTCTTTCAATATCTGAAGTAAATTACGAAAAACTGTCAGATGGGGGAAATTCATTATTTAAAAAAATAAGGAAATTAAAAATTAATGGCGAATAAAAAATTGCAAATTCTGTATAAAGTAGTTTTATTATAAAAATAAAGTATTCTTAAGTAACATTTTGGTACATAAAACACAAAATAATGATCCAATCTAAAAAAAGTGATGTAATAAAATATCTTAAAATTTTCAAATAACTAATTTTATTTCATAAGAAAGTTTATTTCTAAAGGTTTCTAAATATTATTAGCAAAAGAGACAATTTCAATTGTAATTAATTGTTTTAATACTGAGAAATAATTCTGTTCTGCACATTTTGCTACCATACTATAAAATTCGAAAAAAATAGAAGCTTTTTAATAATTTTGCAAGATTTTAGGTAACATTTTTTGAAATAATTATTTTAAAAAATTTAATGGTTTAGGTTTTACTTCAAAGGAATAATTTTAGGTATTGAAGTTTCCAAAATATGATCGAAAAAGAATCTCGAAAATTTTAAGACAATTTTTTTAATTTTGCCGGATTTTAAACATTTTAAAAAAAGCTAAATTTGGAGGGTGTCAAGAGAATCAAAAAAGATTCTTAAGATTCCTGGGAAAATTTCAAATGATTTTTTATATTTTTAAATTAATTTTAGGAGAAAATTTAAAAAAAAATCAAAACACAATGT